>JAQQSO010004969.1:0-12382 GCA_028658305.1 Pachyuromys duprasi | reverse complement strand
TGAGGAGACAGGATAAGCTGGGGTTGGATGGAAGGGAAGGAGGTCCTCCCCTGTTGGTGGACTTGGAGGGGGCGGGGAAGAAGGAGATGAGGGAGGGAGTGGGAGGGTAGGAGGGAATGGGGGAGGGGGCTACGCCTGGGATTCAAAGTACCTAACCTGTGACTGAGATAAAAATAAATAAATTAAAAAAAAAAAGAAATGTCACAATGACACCAGTTCTCTCACCAGTAGCACTCAAAGTAACAATATATTTCAAGCCCTAAAAGCAAGTAACTGTCAACCAAGATTGTTATATCCAGCAAGGCTATTTTTTCTTTTTCTTTTTTCTTTTTTAATGTAATTTATTTATTTTTTTATTAATCACACGTTAGGTACTTTGTATCCCAGCCATAGCCCTCTCCCTCATTCCCTCCCACTCTCCCCATCCCTCCCTCATCTCCTTCCTGCCCTCCTCCAAGTCCACTGATGGGGGAGGACCTCCTCCCCTTCCACCTGACCCTAGTTTATCTTGTCTCTTCAGGACTGGCTGCAATGTCCTCTTCTGGGATCTAGCTAGGCTGTTCCTCCCGGGCATGTGTGGGGGAGGGTCAAAGAGCCAGCCATTGAGTTCACGACAGAAATAGTCCCTGTTCCCCTTACTGGGGTCTCCAGTTGGATACTGAGCTGCCATGGGCCACATCTGAGGGGAGGTTCTAGGTTATATCCATACATGGTCCTTGATTAGAGAAACCATCTCATAAAAGACCCCTGTGCCCTGACTTATTTGGTCTTTGTGGAGCTCTTGTTCTCCCCAAGTCTTACTAACTCCCCCTATGTTCATTATTATTCCCAGCCCTCTGCTGAAGCCTTGGTTGCGAGTCTTAATATCTGCTCTGATACATTGCTATATTGAATCTTTCAGAGGCCCTCTTTGGTATGCTCCTGTCCTGTTGCTTGTTTTCTCCTACATTCAATGTCCATCCCATTTGTCCATCTAAATGAGCATTGCTCATACCAACCTGGGTCCTCCTTCTTGCTTATCTTCCCTAGGTGTATAGATTCCAGCATGACCTTCCTATCCTATAGGTCTATATAAGTGAGTATATCTCATGTGTGTCTTTCTGCTTTTGGGATACCTCACTTAGGATGATCGTTTCTAGGTCCCACCATTTGCCTGCGAATTTCATGGTTTCCTCCTTTTTAATTGCTGAGTAGTATTCCATTGTGTAAAAGTACCATAATTTCTGTATCCATTCCTCCACTGAGGGACATCTGGGTTGTTTCCAGGTTCTGGCTATTACAAATAAAGCAGCTACAAACATAGTTGAGCAACAGCAAGGCTGTTTTTAACCTTGACAGAGAAATAAGGACATTTCAAGGCCAGCACAAACTAAATCAGTTTATGACCACTAAATTAGCACAGAAAAAATACTTTAAAAATGCTTATACTGTGCACATAGTAGGAAGAAAGACAGTCTAAATTAGAAAAGAACAGAAAAGGAGAGATTTCATGAGAGAAATATCTAAACAAAAGAGATCCATGAAGAAATCCATCATGTCCAACACAGTGTGTGAACAAATCTTGATAATAACAGGGAAGAAAGCACAGAACAAACAATAATCCAAGCAATAAGAAAAACCAATACATTAAAAGAATCATTAAACAGAGAGCTAAGAGGATATAAATCATTCCTGAGGAGAGCAAGGGCAAGAAGGCCTGTAAAAAAAAAAAAGAGAGAGAGAGAGAGAAACTGAGGGTGGGGACATCTCTGCGACAAACTGGAAACCTAAGTCAGTGTAGGCCCCTGGGAGGATATGAGGGATATTCAAGCAGACACTCCTATAGCAGAAACCATACAGACTGAAGAAGACATCCTCTAACTAGACTAGTATTCTAGTAAAAGGATGGGGAACGCCAACCCACCCACAAAAACTTTGACACAAAATTTACCGTGCCTCTGAGATATGCAGGGATAAAGACAGAGCAGGTAGAGCAGAGACTGATGGAATGCCCAACCAATGGCTGGCACAACCAAAGACCAACACTATGGAAGAGTGCCAACCACTGACACCATGAATGATACTCTGCTAAGCTTGCGGTCAGGTGACTGTCAGAATTGTCTTCTGAGAGGCTCTACCCAGCAATGTCTCAAAACAGATGCTGAGACTCACAGCCAAACATTGGTTGATGCATAGGGAGTCTTGGGGAATATTAGGAGAAAGGAAGAAAGGGTCTGGAAGTGAAAGGAATACTACAAGAAAACAGCAGAGCCAAATAACCAGGGCCCAGAACGGTTTTCTGAGAAGGAAACATCAACCAAGGACCATGCATAGACTGGACCTAGGCCCCCTACAAAGATGTAGCATATAGGCAGCTTATGCGTCAAGTGGGTCCTCTAGTAAAGGAAGTGGGGACTGCACTGGAAACTACCTTTTAGATCATTTTCCCATGGTGAAACTGCCTTGAGAGGCTACAGGGGAAGAGGACAAGTTCAGTCCTGATGCAACTTGATGAACTGAGCTAGATAGGAAAGGGAACTCGTGGGGGGAGGGGGAAGCGGGGGGAAGGAGGGTAGGACTGAAAGGGGAGTAGGGAAGGAGCTACAAGGATGTGAAGTGAATAAAATAAGTAAATGTGAAAAAAGAGAATCAAACATTTCTCATTAATATTCATGGAGAAGTTCTTCTCTAGTTGGTGTTCTAAATATCTCTTGTGTTTGAATGCCTATTTCTTTTTCAAGATTTGGGGAATTTTTTGCTATAAATTTCATTGAATTGCTGGGCATTGGTGGCACATGCCTTCAATCCCTGTACTTGGGAGTCAGAGGCAGGTGGAGCTCTGAGTTTTAGGCCAGTCTGGTCTACCTAGTGAGTTCCACAAAAAACAAGGCTACAACAGAGAAATCCTGTCTCAAAAAAGCCCCCCCCCCAATTTTTTTCATTGATTTCCTAAGTATGCGTTAGTTTCTCCCATTCTATGGATTCTTTTGTTTAGTCATTTGATTACATACGAGAGGGCTTGGGGAGGGGGCTGAATGTGATACCAGAAACCCAAGTAATACTAAAGATAGGATGGGACTGGAAATATGGCTCTGTGGTTAACAACAGTTATAGCTCTTCCAAAGACACAGGCTCAATTCCCAGCACCCACATGGCAGTTAACAACTTACTGTAACTCCAGTTGCAGGGGATCCAATATGCTCATCTGGCTTACATGTTCACTACATGTGGTGCACATACATGTATACAGTTAAAACATCCATATAAACAAAATAAAAATGAAACAATTTAAAAATATATGTTTGGGGGCACATGCTTGTAATCTTATCACTGAAGAGGCAGGGATAGGCTGATGCCCTGAGTTCTGTTCCCAGCACCCTTGTTGGCCAGCTCACAACTGCCTGGAACTTTAGTTCCAGTGTGTTAGATGCTCTTCTCCATAGGCACCTGCACACACACACACACACACACACACACACACACACACACACATACACAGGACAATATGCATATCAACCTATAAATCAAAAATAAAAAAGAATTTAAAGAATGAATGGTACTTGAGGAATGATACTCATATATATACATGCAGAATCATGCGCACACACATTTATCTTACACACATAAACAAATACACACAAACAAAATCCCTAAGTTTATTTTATTTTCTTTAAGATTCACGATTTGGGGGGGTATTTAAATTTATTTACTTTATATCCAGATAGTAGCCCCCTCTCTCATCTCATTCCAGTTCCACCCTTACTCTGTCTTCCTACCTCTCCCTACCTTGGTCCTCAGAAGGGGGAGCCCTCCTACCCTATCAACTCACCCCTATCAAGTCTCATCAGGACAGGCTGTATCATAATCCTCTGTGGCCTGACAAGACCAACCTGCCAGGGGGAAGTGATCAAAGAGTGGGCAACAGAGTCCATGGCAGAGTCAGCCCCTGCTCCCCTTACTAGGGAACCCACATGGAGACTGAGCTGCCTATCATCTACATCTGAGCAGGGACCATGCATGGTCCTTGGTTGGAGCATCAGTCTCTGCAGGATCCCCTGGGCTCAGATTTGTTGGTTTTGTTGGTCTCCTTATGGAGCTCCTGTTTCCTCCAGATCCTTCTATCCCCACTTTCTTCCATAAGACTCTCTGCACTCTGCCCAAAGTTTGGCTGTGAGTCTCTGCACATGCTTTGATCCCCTGCTGGGTGTAGTCTTTCAGAAGACATCTACGGTAGGCTCCAACCTGTTCCCTCTCTTCAACTGCTTTTGGTATCTATTCTGTTTGTCCTTCTGAATGAGAATTAAGCATCTCCCCCTAGGGTCCTCCTTGTTACTTTGCTTCATTAGATCTGTGGATTATAGTATGGTTATCCTGTATTATATGGCCTCTTAGAAGTGAGTATATACCACGTGTGTCTTTCTAAGTCTGGGTTACCTTATTTAGGGTAATCTTTTCTAGATCCATCCATTTGCCTGAAAATTTCATGACGTCCTTGTGTTTAATATCTGAATAGTATTCCATTGTATACATATACCACAGTTTCATTTCCCATTGTTTGGTTGAGGGGCATCTGGGTTATTTCCAGATTTTGGCTATTATGAATAAAGATTCTATGAACATAGTTGAGTAAATGTCTTTGTTGTATGGGGGAACATTTTTTGTTATCTGCCCAGGAGTGGTATAGCTGGATCTTGAGGTAGTGCTATTCCCAATATTCTAAGAAAGTGCCAGATTGATTTCTAAAGTGGTTGTATAAGTTGGTACTCTCGTCAGCAATGGAGGAGTGTTCCCCTCTCTCCACAACTTTGCCAGCATATGACTGTATTGCCTGCACGGATGAAGATATGTACACTATGTCTGCGCCTGGTGCTCTTTGAAGCCAAATAAAGGTTTCTAACCCCCTGAAAATGGAGTTATAGGAAGTCATGAGCTACTGTGGGAGCTAGGAAATGAAACCTGGTCCTCTGCAAGAACAAGTGGTCTTATCTGCTGAGTCATCTCTCCATCCTCCAAAACTTAAATTTAAATTGGCTCAAGTCACCAATAATGAGATATAGACCAGCTGTCCGAATTGAAAAACTAGATCAAATATCTATTGTCTTTAAAAACCACAGCATATTAGCTAAGACATCCATGGACTGAGAACAAGGTGATACAGCTATTTTGATGCTGAAGTATATTTCCAAGCAAAATGAGAAGAGCTAAAGAAGACCACTTCCTGTTAGTAGAGTGAATGATTTATCAAAAAAATTGTACATATGTGTGCACCAAAACATGTAGTTTTGAATTTTATAAAACAAACACTAAAAGACATGAACTATCAGATGGCCCCTGACACAGTAATAATGTTAAAGCTTAGTATGTCACTCACAGCTTACAATAAATCATCTAAGCTAAAATTCAACAAAGACACTCAAAAGTAAACCTATACCATAGATCAAATTGGCTTAAAAGACATATGCAGAACAAGTACAGAAAGAGAATGCATATTCTTCTGACAGAGTTCATGGAACCTTCTCAAAACAGGCTACATTATAAGCTGCAAATCAAATATGAACAAATACAAAATAAGCACAAGTATATCTTGTATCTTACCAGATTTTAATGCAGTAACTCTAGAGATTGATAGCAAGAAAAGCTACTTAAATCACACAAATAGAAGGATACTAACCAGTACATACTTGAGGGGACACTTTTTGTTGAAGATATCAGAGAAGAGAGTGGAATATTCCTAGAATCAAGTGAAAATCCATGTACAACTTACCAGAACCATTTAGATACAGCAAAGAAAATTCCAAGAGGAAAGTTTGTAGTTACAAGGGCTTACATTAAGAAATTAGATCTGAACCCTGTTAAGTATCCAAATAACAATCTAGGCCGCAAAACCCTAGGTGGTAAGAAACAAAGTTCAGATCAGAAACAAATAAAATGGAAACTTAAAAAAAAACACATAGAATTCAAAAGTTGGCATGGGGGCTGGAGAGATGGCTAAGTAGTTAAGAATATTTGCTGCTCTTGTAAAAGACCCAGATTGAGGACTCAGGACCCACGTAGTGGCTCAGAACCATTTGTAACTCCAGATGCATGGGTTTCAATACCCTCTTCTGATCTCCACAGACAACAGGCATACACATGGTGCACATACATACATCTAGAGAAAACATACACATAAAATAGATAATCTTATTTTTTATAGAATCAAAGAGTTGACTTATTGAAAGATAGAGTTCTTCGAACCTTATCCAAGTAACCAAAAGAAATAAAGAACACTCAAATTAATACAACTAGACGAAAACATGGGAGATTACTGCAACAAAATTCAAAGAATTATTAGAGTACTTTGAAAACTTATATTTAACTAATAATGAAAGAACCTAGAAGAAATGATTAACTTCCTAGAATACGTATCTGATCTCTCAAAATTTAAGTCAAGAAGATGCAAATAACTTGAACAGATCCATAATCATATGGATAAAACAGTAATACAATGATTCCCATAAAAAAAAGACCAGAACCAGATAAGTTCAAAGCCAAATTCTACCAATATTTGGAAGAAGAGCTGGCACCAATGTGTCTCAAACTATTCCATAAAGTAGAAAAAGAATAGACACTAACAATCTCGTTCTGTGAAGCCAACATTTCAGGTTCAGGATGCAACAAAGAATGAAAACCATCAGCCAATTTCTTTGGTGAACATGTCTGCAAAATTTCCCAATAAAAATTCTTGTAAATCAAATTCAAGAACATATGAAGGAGATTGTACATCAGGAACAAGTTAGTTTCATTCCAGAGATGCAAAGTTGGTTTAAAATACACAAGTGAAAAAGTGTAATTCAACACACAAATAGATGTAGGGGTAGAAACTATGAGACCATCTTAACCAACACAGAAAAGTTCTTAACAAAGTACAATATCTCTTCAAATCCTGAGGAAATCAGGAACATATCACAGTTATTAAGGGTGACATACAACAAACATAAAGCTAACACTATACTAAACAGGGAACAAATTTCCCTCATTTACTTTAAAATCTGGGAAGAGACAAAGTTGTGCACTCTCTCTTCTTACTCATTATACTGATTGAAATTGTGGCTAGAGCAATAAAGCAAGAGAAAGAATGTAAAAGGTACAAATCAAAAAAGAAGTCAAAGTATTCTTTATACAGATACAATCCCATTCTTTAAAAAATAAAGACTAAAAAACTCTCCAGAAATATCTTAGGTATAATAAATATTTTTTCAAAGTATCAGCATACAAATCAACTTCAAAACTCAGTAGTAAAAACTACTAATATATATTAATATATATACTAATATATACTAATAACAAACTTGCTGATTAAAAATCAGGGAAATAATCCCATTCACCATAGCTTCCAAAGATACCTATGATATTCTTGCTACCTGAAACCCATTGTAGACAGGCTGAGAGAAAATGGCTGGATGGACAGAGGGGGGGAGGGCAGAGAAGAAGAGTGCTAGTTTGTGCCATTTGTGTTTTCACAGGGCCCATTGTAACAAACACCTCCACAATGAAAACTTTAAGACACTAGAGAAAGTCATTCAGGAAGACACCAGAAGGTGAGAACTCCCATGCTCATGAGTTGGCAGAATCAACATTGTAAAAATCATTATATTGCCAAAAGCAGTCTATACATTAAATACGATCTTGCCAGAGTCCCAATGACATTATTAAAAGAAGCAGAAAAAATTCTGACATTCATACAGAATCACAAAAGACCTGGAATATCTAAAGCATTCCAAAGTAAGAGGGAAAAAATGTACTTGTGATATCATGATACCTGATTGCAAATTAAATTACAGAATCGTGGTTTAAAAGAAAAACAGCATGGTAATGACACAAAAAAATGAACACAGAACAATGTAATAGGGGGCCCAAAATAAAACCAAACAGTAACAGCTACATAGTTTTTGACAAAGCTGTCAAAAACATTTATTGATGAGCAGACAGCTTTTCCAACAAATAATGCTGAGAAAACTGGGTCTCCACATGTAGAAAAATAAAATCCATATCTCTTAGGCTTCCCAGAATCAATTTAATGTGGATCAGAGACCTTAATATAATAACCAAAACTTTGTAATTACTAAAGTAAAATATAGATAAAACATTTCAAGTTAAAAACATAAGCAAGGTTTTCTTTTTTCCTTTTTACCCAGCATTAAAATTTTTTATTTATTACAATTTGTTCACTTTATATCCCAGATATAGACCCCTCCCTCACCCCTCCCAACCCTGCCCCCTCCCTCTTCTCCTCTCCTGTCCACTGATAGGGGAGGTCCTCCTTCACTTTCATCTGACTCTAGCCTAACAGGACTGGCTGCACTGTCTTCCACTGTGGCCTGGTTAGGCTGGAACCCCCTCAGGAGGAGGTGATCAAAGAACCATCCACTTAGTTCATGTCAGAGACAGTCCTGTTCCCCTTACTAGGGAACCTACTTGAAGAATGAGTTGCCATGGGCTACATCTGTGCAGGGGTTCTAGGTTATCTCCATGCATGGTCCTTGGTTGGAGTATCAGTCTCAGAAAGACACCTGGGCCCAGGTTTTTGGGTCTGTTGCTCTCCTTGTGGAGTTTTTGTCCTCTCCACACCTTTCTATCTCCCCCTTCTTTCATAAGATTCCCTGCACTTTTCCCCAACTTTGGCTATTGTCTCAGTATCTGCTTTAATACTGTGCTGGGCAGAGTCTTTCAGAGGCCCTCTGTGGCAGGCTCCTGTCCTGTTCCCTGTTTTCTCCCTCTTCCAATGTCTATCCCATTTGCCTGAATGAGGATTGAGCATTTTACCCAAGGTTCTCTTTCTTGCTTAACTTCTTTAGGTGTACAGATTTGAGTATGTCTATCCGATCTTATATGTCTAATATCCACTTATAAGTGAATATATAACATATGTGTCTTTCTGCTTCTGGGATACCTCATTCAGGATGATCTTTTCTAGTTCCCACCATTTGCCTGGAAATTTCATGATTTCCTTGTCTTTAATTGCTGAGTAGTATTCCATTGTATAAAAGTACCACAATTTCTGTATCTATTCCTCAGTTGAAGGACAGCAGGATTGTTTCCAGATTCTAGCTATTATGAATAAAGCTGCTACAAAGATGGTTGAGCAAATGTCCTTGTTGTATACTTGAGCATCTTTTGGTTATATGCCTAGGTGTGGTATAGCTGGATCTTGTCTAATTGTCTGAGAAAGCATCAGATTGATTTCCAGAGTGGTTGTACAAGTTTACATTCCCACCAGCAGTGGAGGAGGGTTCCTCTTTCTCCACAACCTCTCCAACATGTGTTGTCACTTGAGTTTTTGATCTTAGCCATTCTGGTGGGTGTAAGGTGAAATCTCAGTGTCCTTTTGATTAAGCAAGGTTTTTTTAAAACAGAATTCCAAATAGTAAAAGAAATATCCCTCAAAATTGACACATATAATTATATGAAATCAAGAAGATTCTGTGCAGCAATAAAAAAAATCATCAGAGTGAATAGATAACGTACAGATTGGGAGCAAATATCCAGGATATATTATTATTTAGGATATATAAATAAAAAATGAAATACCAAGAAATCAAATCACTTACTCAACAAATAGACCAATGAACTGAATAGATACCTCTCAAAAGAAGAAAGAAATGTTGTCACAAATACTTGAAAAATTGTTTAATGTTCTCATACATCAGGGAAATGCAATTTAAGGCTGCTTTGAGGTTCTATTTCACATCTATCAAAATGGCTACCATTAAGAAAAACAAATGGGCCTTTGGGACTTGCCTAATCCCAACCCCACTTGCTACCAGGGACCCTATAGCCACCACCTGAGTAGATTACCAGCACTTTCTCTACAAATTCCCTATATTTGGGTTGCTCAAGTCCTGTAGCAGCTTATCAGGGACATCCGCCTCCTTTCAGCCCATTTTCCTTCTTCTGAGACTCTCTAGATCTCAGCCCTGCTTGCTACCACGGGCCCTGTAAAATCACACACGGCATACACCAGCACTCTCCTACTCTACTCCTCCTCCTATGCAGCCACCTTCTCTCAGCCTGTCTTCTTCCATTTGGAACACATCCAATCCCAGATAGATTCCCATCAGGAATCCTCTAGCCATCACATGTGACCCAGTCTTAGAGTTCTGCTACTCCCTGGTTGTGACTCTTCAGTTACACTTTGAGGCCTGGAGTCGCAAGACCAGTCCATACTGCCAGAGGAAACTTTACACAGGTTTCACTAAACTCATGAAGGCACCAACTGGTAACAGAAAAAGAGAAGACTTAGATGTAGACGAAGGCTGTATCCATAAATACCAAATAAATAAAAAATTAAGATCCCAACGATGCTATGAATTAGTCTCCTCCCAAACATTGTAAACATATCTACTGAAAAAAGAAAGGTGATTTGAACAAAACAGAAAGAAAAATTCAGCTAACAAACTAACTCCAGATGCACAGATCCCAATGAAGAAATAAACATGAAAATCCAAAAGAACATATCACCTCCAAGGAACAAACAAATGAACAAAAAACAAATCCCATACTAATGTTCCCTAAAAAAAATTCAAGAAGGCAAAAGAGGATGAAAACAATAAGCAAGTCAATTAAAGCATGAAAATAGTTTGAAGTTTGAGGAAACCCAAACTGAAACAGAGCTAGAAATGAAAAGCCCAATAAATAAATTTAAAAACCTCAGTGGAAAGCCTCACCAATAGGATAGATCATACCAATAAATAAATAAATAAATAAATAAATAAACCACAAAAAACAAAAACAAACAAACAAACAAAACAAAAACACAGTCAGTAATAGAAGACAAAGTAGAGGAGTTAGATGTACCAGTAAAGGTAAATGGAAAATTTTAAATATACAAACAAAATGTGGGAGAGTTTGAGGTTATCATGCAAGAAAAGAGATAACCTATAAATTCTTCTTCAACTTTGATAGTTTGTCTGGATGAAATAGTCTATACTCCAACTCCTGAAATAACACAATTGATATTTTAAAAGATTCCGTGTGGGTGACGGGAAGTTGAACCAAGGTCTTCCAGAAGAGCATCCAGTGCTCTTAACTACTGAGCCATCTCTCCAGCCCCTGTGTCTTGGCTTATGTGAAATGCCAACATGATCAGACAGTTTTTGTTCTTTGTTACAAAAACATGGTACACTACCTTAACTGAAATGCAAATGTTATACATATTCAGGAGAAATCCTACTTGGAAGTGCTGCCTAGACTGCCAGGCATGCTAGTATGTGAGTGAAATCCCAGTACTGGGAAGCACAGTCAGGACTGCAAGTTTGAGCGAAGACAGGGCTACACAGTCATTTGCAGACTAAACAAACCTACAGAGTGAAACCCTGCTCCAAACAAAACATGAGAATAAAAATGTGTTTTAACCATATAAAATATGTTTTACATGCTTTTGCTGGATTTGATTTATCAATATTTTCTTGAGAATTTTTTCATAGATATTCCTGTCTGTGGGGGTCCTTGTAGTGGCTTAGCCTGGTTTGAGAGGAAGCCTAATACTATTTTCATAATGTATTTAAAAATATGCCTCCCTCTTGAACATTCTGCAACGGTCTATGAAGGATCTGTATTGTTTCTTCTTTATCTTCCATCTATTCCATCTCAAACATTTGTTTTAAATGTTTTAAATTTAAAACTTTCAATTAATTTTTAAGCAAGCATGCAAAGTTTCATTGTGGCTTTTCATACCTTTATGACATTATACTTTGTTCTTATCGATGGCCCTCTTCTACTATACCTCACATCTCCTCAGCCTGTTTCCAAATATATATCCCCTTCTGTTTTCATGACATATATATCCCATTATGTCATCTCTTCTCCAATTCCCATCCCATAAATATTCTTCTTCCTCTTGCATGATCCCCTAACCACATTCATGATGCTTCCCCACACATAGATGTGTGTGCCTCATTTGGCTAGAGAATAGAGCCACCCACTGAAAGAAGCTTATTTAAATACAGAGTCCACATAGGAAAGAAACATGCATTTCTAAGATTCTGATTTATTTTGTTTAGCATAAGTGTCTCCAGGTACATGTATGTCCATTCAAATATCATGATTCCATTTTCTTTGTGGCCAAATAAAATGACACGGTACATGTGTAGCACATCTCTGTATCTGTTCCTGCGCTGATGGACATCTTGATTGCTTTTTTGTCCTGGTAGTGGTGAACAGAGTGTCAGTGAACAAGAAAGTGCATGTGCCTCTGTGCTACACCAGTTTTAAGCATTTCACGAATCTGTCTAAGACTCTCAGAGCTGGGCCTCATGGTAGTTCTATCTTGATTTTCTTGAAGAACCTCCACAGTGACTTCCATAGTGGCTTCAGCTGCACGTATTCCCAGCAGCGGCATGTAAGGGATCCTGATTTCCCACAT
>JAQQSO010004968.1:0-12382 GCA_028658305.1 Pachyuromys duprasi | reverse complement strand
ATATAAAGAAACTAATCAAGAGGGAGGACTCTTGCTAAAATCCTCAATCCCTACCCAGAAAGCCAAAGATGATGGACATCAGAAGAAAGAGAAAACAGCGAACAAGTCAGGAGCCTGCCACAGCAGGCCTCTGAAAGGCTCTGCCCTGCAGACTATCAAAGCAGATGCTGAGACTTGTGGCCAACCCTTGGGCAGAGTGCAGAGAATCTTACAAAAGAAGTGCAAAATAGTAAGATCTGGAGAGGACAGGAACTCCACAAGGAGAGCAACAGAACCAAAAAATCTGAGCACAGGGGTCTTTCCCAAGACTATTACTCCAACCAAGTACCATGCATGGAGATAACCTAGGACCCCTGCACAGATGTAGCCCAGGGCAGTTCAGTGTCCAAGTGGGGTCCATAGTAATGGAAACAGGGACTGTCTCTGACATAAACTGATTGGCCTGCTCTTTGATCACCCTGAAGGGGGAGCAGCCTTACCAGGCCACAGAGGAAGAAAATGCAGCCACTCCTGATGAGACCTAATTGACTAGGATCAGAAGGAAGGAAAAGAAGACCTCCCCTATCAGTGGACTTGGGAAGGGACACAGGTGCAGAAGGGGGAGAAAGGGAGGATTGGGAAGAGAGAAGGGAGAGAACTACAGGGGTATATAAGGTGAATAAAGTATAATTAATAAAGAATTTAATAAAAAAAATTTAAATGTCTGGAGTCATTCATTGGGTCCAAGTGTCTTTAAATCTAGGAAAGCAAAGGTTATTTAAAAATGTGCAGTAAAGGAAGAAGAAACTCCAAATTAATTAACTTCCTTCAATCCAACATTCCCAAGTCTTTAATGACTCAAAGGTCCTGCTTTAAAAATATACAGAGAGAGAAAGGGAGAGAGACAGAAACAGAGACAGAGATCTGTAGGCCAAATGAATATCCTTTCTTTAGGACTTACCTATCCTTGGATGTTTTGATACAGCAACAGGAATATAGTGAAAATTGGACAAGGGAAGACAGGACAGAAAATCAAAGAAAGAAGATGTCTGAAAACAAATTGTCTTGTTCTCTCAGTCAAAGAGTCTAGAAGTAGCCATTTTCTCATATCTAAGCAGCTATGCTAAGAGCTAGATTACTGCATTATACCATGGGGCTTCTTTGTTCCCGCACTTTTATACATGTTGTCATTATAAATAATCTGTGCCACAAAAATCCTATTTTGAATGTTATTTGTTCCTTGCTGGGTGCTGCCTGATTCAATCCTTATTACATTTTGAATCATAGGCTCTATGAATTCAGGAAATTTAATTTAAAAAAATGTTCCTTTTTAAAATATATTTAAATATATACGTCAAGCAACTTTTAATTGTCTGGATCTGGTCCATCCAGTGGACAGATTAAAGGGTGAATCTTGGTTAGATTAGTGAAAAAGAGAGTGTGACTAAGGTCTATACATACAATAAGAAGCAAATCAAGGCCCTGGTGTCCCTCTGCCCTCCTAGTAAGAACTCAAATATCAAGTCATCCATCCAACCATCCATCCATGTGGCAGACATGCATGCTCCTCCAAACATAGATGCGCACCGCAGAGAGAGCAGGGCATTCCTGCGGAATAGCAGCATGTGTGGGTGTGGTACTGGCCCTCCTCTCTCAGCACACTGAACAGGGGCATTGAAACCCCACTCTTTGAGATCTCCAGTCGAAGTGATGGAGTGTGAAATAAGCTTGTCATTTTCCATGTGACCTCAGCAAACAGGAAGAGAAGCAATCAATTCACAGCACCAGCTTCTTTCACCTTGGAGGTTAGAGGGCATTTGTTTGTCCGTCACTGTGACTAACACCCAGGGCCTACATACTAACACAATACCAATACTCATGAGAATATCAGTGCCACTATATCAGATTAGCCATTAGCACTCCCCAGAGAAAAACTGAATATATATTTAAAATATGTCATTCAAATTTATTTTTTGTTAAACTCATAAAAAAAAGTTCAGAAGCTTAGAGATATCTTTATCTGTACTGTGGAAGATGACAGACTACCAAAGCAGTCTTTCATAGTTTGTGATATGATCTTCATTTAAAGGATAAAATATAGTTATGAGTAGACTGACGCCCTTGGAACTTTCATAATCATCATTTAAATGTTAAAAGTTAATGATTCCTCTTTTTAGGTTAATGTTAAACTGAGTGTGCTTCACAAGATTTTTTAAAACGGAACTTTTGACACTATTCCAATTTTTGCTTAGTGATTTACATTTTTTTTCAGAAAAGAAAGTTACCAGATATATCATGAGATAACTAGTTTGATATTATAACTATACTCAAACTGTTTTACACAGTTGCACTAAGGTAAAAAACCACCATCAAAAGAATGTGTGATGGAGAACTTTTGTTCAAAAACTTAGATAACATTATACAATCATTTCTTAAGAAATTAATTATGCAATATACTTCCTATAGGCTGCTAAATAAGAACCCAGGGACATGTTGCTAAGGAACCAACACTCACTGTTAAGAAATCACTGAAAGCATATTTGACCTCCAGGGGTTTTCATGTTCCAAGTGTGTGTGCCTCCGCACAAAAACAGGAAGTGAGCATACCCACTAGGACCTTAGAGAGTAAGTTCGAATGGAAAATCATCCCTTGAAACAAAGTGCTTTTTCTCTTTACAGTATGCCATATCAACGAACACTGTAAATAAAGGGGAAACTTGATGCCTTGTGGTTCTTCCCAAATCTGAACTACCTCTTTGGTACAATTTGTTTCTCTGTTTGTATACATATTGTCAATGCGGAGGTGATAATTGGTAGAAGGGTGATTGGGGGTCTTGATTACCTGATATAATTTAGTTAAAAATGGTCCGCCAGAAAGGATTCAAAGAAATGGCATTTCTTTCTAGGGGTTTTCAACCACATGGTTAAACTGTTAAGACAGGGTTAGTTTTGTTTCATTCTAGTGAAGGCAGAAACTCATTAGGTAGCAGAATTTGAGGCCAACCTCCTGCCCAACCTCCTGAGTGTTAACGATTCAACAACATTTTAATATTTTTGTTTTTCATTTTAAGTACACCGTGGCATCTTAAACACAAGGAAAAAGCACCTAAAATAACCTCTGGATGCTTCACCTCCGCGTTTTCAGAAGACAGAAAGAAGGCAAAGCCAGTTCCTTCTTGGCCATCTGACAATTCTGTTTGCCTAGTCTCAACACACGAAGCACAGAAATGAGATACATCACGATTCCTATTCATTAACACAGATTTTTATCTATTGACTTTATAGCATGTGTCTTTATTAAAGTCTGGTTGAGGGAACTAAAAAAGAACAGAGCAAAGAAAAAAAAACTGTTAACTCGTTAGGCCCATCTCATTCTTTGGTAGTTAAGGGGAAAAGTAGTAGTTTGCAAGAATGTGCACTGACAGCCTAGATATACATGTAGATTGCCTATATATGTACATATAATGTATATATTTGTTTTACAAAAAAAGAGAAATAAGAATATACACATTTAGTTGCCTGTGTGTACATTTTCAAAAAACAAAATAAACAACTTAAAGACAGGCTAGAAATTAAAGCAATTACCTGTGGGGGTGGGAGGAGGCTCAAAGTTAGGTGGACAGAAAATATACAAGAAATTTCTCTAAGTTTGTACTCTACATATCTTATGTGGTTTTGAATGTGTAGGCAAACATCTTACACATTTCAAAAATTAAAGCAATAGGAAAAATTAGTAGCCTTATTCAAAACGAAGCTGCACATACAGCAAATGGGAAAATGAGTATTTAAGATGAATCCAGAACGAAGTGCATTATTCTCCTTAAAAACACAGTAAGACCCAAAGTAACTTTAAACATCGTTAAATTTTTTTTAATTTTTATATCAATCAGAGGTTAGGTACTTTGCATCCCCGGCGTAGCCCCCTCCCTCTTTCCCTCCTACTCTCCCCAACCCTCCCTCATCTCCTCCCCGCCCACTCCAAGTCCACCTACAGGGGAGGACCTCCTCCCCTTCCATCAGACCCCAGTTCATCTTGTCTCCTCAGGGCTGGCTGCAATGTCCTCCCCTGGGATCTAGCCAGGCTGTTACTCCCTGGCGTGTATGGGGGAGAGTCAAAGAGCCAGCTATCGAGTTCATGTCTGAAACAGTCCCTGTTCCCCTTACTAGGGTCTTCAGTTGGATACCAAGCTACTATGGGCCACTTCTGAGCGGGGGTTCTAGGACATATCCATACATGGTCCTTGGTTGGAGAAACTATCCCATAGAAGACCCCTGTGCCCTGCTTAGTTTGGTCTTTGTGGAGCTCTTGTTCTCCACAAATCTTACTAACTTCCCCTATTTTTATTATTATTTCTCGCCCTCTGCCGAAGACTTGGTTGTGAGTCTTAATATCTGCTTTGATACGTTGCTATATTGATTCTTTCAGAGGCCCTCTTTGGTATGCTCCTGTCCTGTTGCTTGTTTTATCCTCCATTCAATGTGTTAAAAATTTTTATAACTAGCAAGGTGTGATTAATCATGTCATTAATTTTAGAAAATACGGATTTTCATTAGAAAATGCATATTATATCGTAATAAGCCACAATGTAATTAATTGCAATTAACTCATAGTTTTTAATCTATCCACAGAAAGATGCAAACCCATAGCAAGCACTTCAAAGACCCAGATTTCATTCTCAAGCCATGTGTGACTGTTCTAGGAACCAGTGCTGCCTCTTTTTTGTTTGTTTGTTTGTTTTCTCAAAGTAAAGAAATGTTTATTTAAAAAGTGATACTCTCTCTGGCATGAACTCAGTGGCAGGCTCTCTGATCACCTCCCCCTGAGGTGGGAGCAGCCTTACCAGGCCACAGAGGAAGACAGATAATGCAGCCAGTTCTGATGAGACCTGATAGGCTAGGCTCATATAGAAGGGGAGGAGGTCCTCCCCTATCAGTGGACTAGGGGAGGGGCATAGGAGGAGAAGATGGAGGAAGAGTGGGATTGGGAGCAGATGAGGGAGGGGGCCACAGCCAGGATACAAAGTGAATAAATTGTAATAGATAACAATAATTTTTAAAATGCAAAAAATAAAAGTAATAAAAATTAAAAGTGACATGCTTGTCTTGTGGAAGTTTTATACATCAGTCTTTTCTACACTAAGAAACAAAGTTTCATTGGCATTAGGATATTCTGAGTTTTCACCTTTTTATATCTTTCTTTTTAATAAATTGATTTTTTAATATTTATTTTTATTTATTCACTTTATATCCCAGTCATAGACCCTTCTCTCTTTTCCCAGTCCCAACCTCCCTCCCTGCTTCCCCTATCCACCTCTCCTACTCCTCAGAGAAAGGGAACACCCCCTTCCCACCCTCCCAGCTGGCCTCTTATTTCTACCCATCTGAGGTCCTTGGCAAGAGCAGTTCTGACCCCCTGAGCCAGAACTCATTTTTTTAAGAATTTGCCCAGCAATGTAAGCTGACAGTGCCTGGACAGCATGCTTTGAGAAACAGTTTTAGGGGAAAACATAATAAAGACACTCAGGGTCATTCCTGCCCCATTTATTATGTCTGAGGGAGAGTTTTAGAAAGTGAAGACAGGAGATGGCATCTCCAGACACCTCAGTCTGCAAAGTGTTTTCCACAAGCACGGGCATGGCTTCAGATCTCCAGTACCTATATTAAAAAGCCAGGCATGGCACTTGTGAAGGGGAGACAGGAGAATAGCACCCCCCACCACCACTTCCCTACAACCACCCCCACCCCAGCCCAGACAGCCTGCCTAAGCAAGTCAGTGGCTCCCCCCAGGGTCAGTGAGACTGTATCTCTTATTGACCCTGGGGACGATTAAAGTGCAGAGCAATCACAAAGCCCCTGACATTGTCCTCTGGCCTACATATCCTCACACGAATACACACACACACACACTCGTATACATGGGCACATATGCATAAATATATACACACACATATACACAAATAAACAAGTAAGAAAGAAAAACCCTCTTTAAAATCTGATGGTGTTTGTTTCTCTGCAAGAGGAGAGTACGCAACTACTTAATGGCTTTAAAAGGCATATATACGACTTGGATTACAGAAAATTCGAAGGGGAAAAACAATGAGCATGTTGACTCCACTCCACAGATTTCACCACTAAAAAAAAAAAAAAAAAAAAGAAGAAGAAGAAAGGCTGGATTTTTAGATTAGTAATAAAAGAACAAGACATGAGAAAAAAATTAAACTTCCTCGTTTGCTGAAACAGGGTATTGGAGGAAAAAAAATCCAATCTGCCCAGTGTCCAAATCCAAGCTTTCAGTAATATCTGGCTGTGGGTTGACTTTGGCCAGAGATGTTCAATGCACTCAGACAAAGAGTGATGGTTGGAAATCTGCCCCCATTTCCTCCTCCAGTTTCACCAGTGCAGCTTTTTATTTGATCCAATCATATTTCTTCTAGCACTTAGCTTTTCTGGACCTCTTTTCTGAAACCAAATGCTTGCAGCTACGAATGCCTTAATGACTGATTCCAAATGTACAGTGAAGGATTGGGACTGTGGGGACTGCCAAGTTTCGTGGCAGAAGCAGAAGCCACAGTTGCTTTATTTTGCTACCGTACAGGGAAACTGTTTAGTCATTTTACTAATTTCTTCACCTCTTTGTAAAAGCCTCATAAAGTGTATCTCCTTCACGGCTCGTTAATGTCGATTAAGTGCTTCTTTAGCCACATATCACATTTCTTAGACCGAAACCATCCTCTAACTCCTCCTGAGGTGTCATGGAAAAACCTTTTTATGTCTTCTCCAACAAATGGCATATTCAATGTGTGTGACCCATATTTAAATTAAATACTTATTACTCTGCTTAGAATAAAAAGAAAAGAGTATTGCAGTGTATACAGACCTCCTGTATAAGGTTCTACCGTGGTGTCATTAATCATTGTTGAATAAAGCAGAACATATGTGTCTGTAGCTATTGGAGTCTGTGGGGGTCCTATAAACCCTCAGATAACTAAGTCCCTTCCAGAAGGTCTTCCAGTAGCTTTAGGTGGAATTTCTATGTGTGGTTATCAGTCTTGGAATTATTTTTGTAAAAGTTCTCCAACGAAAATTTGAGAAGCAACATATGGGGATTGTTGGAATTTCACTTAACAGTATGATGAGCTGGAAGATACTACACAGCTAATAACTCAAGACCTGTTTACCTCCTGGAGCCAGAAAGCTCCCAAGCAACTTCTGGATTTAATGTGGCAAATTCTCAGCATGTAGTGTATAACCAGAGGACAAAATTCTTTTCATTGCATTTTATTTTTTACTGGGGATTGAGTTTAGGGCCTCCTCCATACTACTCAAATGGTCTAACACTGAACTATATCACCAATGTCTGCTTCTTATTCTGAGACGGGGTCTCACTAGGCTTCCTGGGCTGGCCTTGAACTTATTCCATAGTCCAGGTAGGCTTTGAAGTTGCAATCTTCCTGTATTCTCCTGAATACAGGAGTAAAAGTGTTTATCTCCACTTCCAGCTTATTTTTTGTTGTTGAAACAGGGTCTCAGGTAGCCTGTCTCAGGCTAGCTTCAAATTCACTATGTAGTTGAGGATGACCATGAACTTCTGATCCTCCTGCCTCTACTTCCAGAGCTCTGCCATTATAGGATTTTCCCACCACAACCAGTGTATAGGGTCCATGCTGGAGTTCAGATTGGAACCCTGGGCTCTGCATGCTGGGGAAGCACTGAATTAAGTGGGCTACAGCTCTGCCCCACCCCTGGTTTAACTTCTTGATAATGATTCAGATTCAGAGAAAACTTCATCAGCTGACTCACAAATTTAAGGAATAATGCAATGTATATTCTTGTGGAAAATGGATGATGGGAACTCGGGACAATGTAAGTCTTGTTAGAAGCAGCACCAGGGTCCAGTACATTCCCACAGCAAAGCAGAGCAGAGAGACATTCCTGTCCTACTCTGATAAATATATACTCTTAGCAGCCGACTTTTACAGAAACTCAGTGTGCCAGGTGGTTTTGTTATGTGTTACCTGTCAGCTCCAAAACCGTTCAGCCATCCTGGACTCACAGGCCTTCACCAAACAAAGGAATGTTTTATTCTACTTTGTATCAACATATATCAAAGACAAACAATTAACATTTCAAACCTCTGAGGTAACAGAGGATGTTATTCTTTTTAAGAGGTCAAAATAGATATTTAAAAATCTTAAACTGAAACAATTTCATTAAGGATATGAAATAAATTATGAAATAATAGATATTTTGATATATCTAACAGTGTATTCTCACCATTCTGTGAAAATGTATAACAATATATTCTCACGGAGCATAAATACTTGTATTTATATTCTGTATTTTCAGTAAAGAATCCTCCTCTATAGTGAAAGGTTCGGGGAATGGTGGTATGCACCTGTAATCTGAGTACTAAGGAGAAAGGGGCAGCTGAGTGTGAGGTGGAAGCAAGCCTGCTCTATGTGGTGGTCTCAAATTAATCAATTCATTTATTCACTCATTTTAAAATTAGGCTAAAATCTTTTTAATGGAAAAAAAATAAATAAGATGCTAGAACTGATTAGCAAGTGATCAGAGAGGTAAAGTCTAAGAAAGAATTCAAATGAAAAACACTTGAATTGAAAGAATACTTCTGATAATCTCATCAGTACACTGGACACAAGTGAGGCAAGAAACTATGAACCTGAAGAAGTGTCAAGAGAAGCACTATTCCTAATTGTCTGAGAAAGTGCCAGATTGATTTCCAAAGTGGTCATACAAATTTACATTCCCACCAGCAATGGAGAAAGGTTCCCCTTTCTTCACATCTTCTCCAACATGTGTTGTTACTTGAGTTTTTGATCTTAGCCATTCTGATGGGTGTAAGGTGAAATCTCAGGGTTGTTTCGATTTGTATTTCCCTGATGACTAAGGATGTTGAGCATTTCTTTAAGTGTTTCTCCGCCATTCCATATTCCTCTATACAGAATTCTCTGTTTAGCTCTATAATGCATTTTTTAATTGGACTGTTTGATTTGTTGCTTTTTAACTCCTTGAGTTCTTTATATATTCTAGATATTAGCCGTCTGTCAGATATAGGGTGGGTGAAGATCTTTTCCCAGTCTGTAGGCTGTCATTTGGTTCTGATGCCAGTGTCCATTACTTTACAAACGCTTTTCAGTTTCATGAGGTCCCATTTATTGATTATTGATCTTAGAGCCTATGCTGTTGGTCCAGCTATACCACTCTTATGCATATATCCAAAAGATGCTCAAGTACACAACAAGGACATTTGCTCAACCATGCTTGTAGCAGCTTTATTCATAATAGCCAGAATCTGGAAACAACCCAGATGTCCCTCAATGGAGGAATAGATACAGAAATTATGGTACATTTACACAATGGAATACTACTCAGCAATTAAAAACAAGGACATCATGAAATTTTCAGGCAAATGGTGGGAACTAGAAAAGATCATCCTGAGTGAGGTATCCCAGAAGGAGAAATATACACATGGTTAATACTCACTTCTAAGTGGATATTAGGCAGATAATATAGGAAAAACATACTAAAATCTATACTTCTAAAGAAGCTAATCAAGAAGGATGATCCTGGGTAAGATAATAAATCCTCATTCAGAAAGGTAAAGGGGATGGACAGTGGAAGAGGGAATGGGCCAGGAGCCTACCACAGAGGGCCTCTGAAAGCATCTACCCAGCAGGGAATCAAAGCAGATGCTGAGGATCATTGCCAAACTTTGGGCAGAGTGCATGGAATCTTATCAAAGAAAGGGGAGATAGAAAGACTTAGAGGGGACAGGAGCTTCACAAGGAGAACAACAGAATCAAGAAATCTGGGCCCAGGGGTCTTTTCTGATACTGATAAATCAACCAAGAACCATGCATGGAGATAACCTAGAACCCCTGCTCAGATGTAACCCATGGCAATTCAGAATCCACGTGGGTATCCTAGTAAGGGGAGCAAGGACTGTCTCTGACATGGATTCAGTGTCTGCTCTTTGATCACCTCTCCCTGAGGGGGAAGCAGCATTACCAGCCACAGAGGAAGACACTGTAGCCAGTCCTGATGAGACCTGATAGGCTAGGGTCAAAGGGAAGGGGAGGAGGACCTCCCCTATCAGTGGATTGGGGGAGGGGCATGGGAGGAGATGAGGGAGGATGGGATTGGGAGGGAATGAGGCAGGAGGCTACAGGTGGGATATAAACTGAATAAACTGTAATTAATATAAAAAATTAAAAAAGTGTCAAGAGAATCTTGAACTTCAACTACAGAAAGCCATAGAAAAAGGTGCAGGAATTGAAAAAAATGTAATGAACAAATAAATAAGCTAAATACCTTATAAAATGTAACAAGGCCAGAACACGTTTACAACCAACTTAAGTGCCTCTACCAAGGCCTCCCTTCCAAGTCCTACAACACACCCAGCAATGTGTCTGTGTTGTAAATTGGACTACCTATGAGTATTAGACATCCAAAAGAGAATATTGGTGAGGGAAATACATATGTAGTTCCTACCACTTCCAAGTATGTCTTAGTGGGCAGCAATAGCACCCGTCTGGGAACACCACTCCAGCCCATCAACAGTCAGCATAAGAAATGCAGAGCCACACATGTGTGCTAACACTGAAGGACATGGGTGGTGGAAATGAAAAGTTAAAAACAACAGTCACAGGAAGATCTCAAGACTCAGACATGTAAAACAATAGGCAAAGTATCTCATTATGAGAATGCCCAGCCAAATCTCAAAGTGTTCTCCTATCAGAAAGGTTCTTCATATAAAGCACTATACTTCTCTGCCTTGATGAGAATGCCATGTTAGATAAAGTTTGAATATACCAAGTTAGCTGAAAATTGGAAAAAAATTACAATATAACCAGCAAAAGGTTATGTCACCTTATTTGTATGATAAATAAACATACATATGGAAAATTTCTTTTTCTATTTTAATTTTTTTTATAAGCTAAAAGAAAATTCAAAGGAAAATGCAATCTGAATGAAATGTGACAAGGAACAGTCATGTGACCAACCAGTTGAAATTATTTTGGCATTGAGAAACAAATGCTACAGATTTCTTTTCAGATGGTATGAAAAGCAGGAAAATCTATCAAAAAGTAGTTTAAAATTATGAATAAATAGGCTCTTGCGTTTTTAACAAAAGTCATAAGGGAATGTAAACTTAGTGATAACATTAGAAAAGGATTATGATTCTTACTGATTTCTTATGAGCTGATTTCAATAGACATGATGTGAGACTCATAGCATGCTACCAAGTGAAGAGACCAATAATAAGCCATGAATGAAGTCATCAATTTTAAGTACTCAAGATTAGTCACTTTCTCTCCAAAACTTGCAATGTATAAAGTCCCAGCTCTCCTTATGCTAGAAGTTTTCCCAAATTTAGCCAAAAATCCACAAAATTTACAAGACACAAAGAAGGTAGAAAGCTGGAAAAAAATCTTTCTAAACAATCAAACTTTAAACCATGTTCCTAGAAAGAGTTACTATCTGTACATTCTCTATATAGAAAATGTGTTTTAAAGTTATTGCTATAATATATTGAGAAATCATAAAAGTGTCCTAATTTGCTTTCTAGTACGGTGATGACAAACACTGTAATTACAAAGCCAAATTACTAAGCCATGAATGAGGTCATCAATTCTAAGTATTCAAGAATAGTCACTTTCCCTACAAAACTTACAATGCATAAAGTCACTGCGCCGAGGAAAGACTTTACTTGGCTTACACATGGCAACCTAAGGAAGCAGAAATATGGAAGAGAAACTGAAGTAAAAGCACTGAGAGATGCTGGCTTGTTCTCTATGGCTTGTTCAGGTTACATTCTTTTATGGCCCACGTCCATCTTTCCAGGGTTTGCACCACTCACAGTAGGCTGGGTCCTCCAACATTAATCATTAAGAAAATGCCTCATAGAGTTGCCTACAGGCCAATTTGATGGAGGCATTCATTCAATTTATATTTCTCAAATGACCTGAGCTTCTGTCAAGATGGTGAAAAAAGCTAACCTGACCTGAGCTTCTGTCAAGGTGGTGAAAAAAGCTAACCAACAGCGAAACTGTGCAATACAGAGATGTAGGTTAAATGGAGAATTACAGGGTGTCAGGTAATTGATTTTTAATATCCTATTTATGGGTTTTGTAGAGTGACTTCTCTGTATCATCTTTTAAAAATATAGTCTGTCATGCAAACTTGTACAACCACTCTGGAAATCAAATTGGCGCTTTGTTAGACAATTAGGAATAGTGATTCCTCAAGACCCAGCTATACCACTCTTAGGCATATATCCAAAAGATGTTCAAGTACACAACAAGGACATTTGCTCAACCATGTTGTGGCTGTTTTATTTGTAATAGCCAGAACCTGGAAACAACCCAGATGTCCCTCAGTT
>JAQQSO010004967.1:0-12382 GCA_028658305.1 Pachyuromys duprasi | reverse complement strand
TTTTGATTTGCATCTCCCTGATGGCTAAGGACGTTGAGCATTTCTTTAAGTGTTTTTCTGCCATTCTATAATCCTCTACGGTCAGTTCTCTTTTTAGCTCCATACCCCATTTTTTAATTGGATTACTTGGTTTCTTGCTTTTGAAAACAATCTACCTCACTGTCCCTCAACAGGATAATGAGCAAAGACTTATATTTAACTCATAAAGCGAAATGCTACATAGAAAACTAAATTAAAACAAAGCAACTGGGATTTCACACAGCAGCAAAGAGATATAAACAATCAATACATTGAATTATTAAAGGAAAGATTAGAATGTGATACCATGTAAAAACTTGAGAGTATTTCTGATATCTACATATATTTAAATATATTCTTCATATGGTGACACACTGACCTCAGAACAGTGGTTACTTCTAGAAATGGAGAGAGAAAAGACAGGTAGTGGAGGTTTTAGCTGTATCTGTAATATTGTATTATTTTTTTATCCAGCATGATCTGGAATAGATGGGGCCATTTATTAGCTTTGGTCTAATCTATGTTTCTGACATTGCTTTAAGTATTTTTGCAATGTTGCACAAATAATTATTTTTATATTATATTAATTTTTATTTTTTAATATTAATCACAGGTTATTTACTTTATATCCCAGCTATAGCCCCCTCCCTCACTCTCTCTCAATCCCCCTCACCCTTCCTCATCTCCTCCCTGCCCCTTTCCAAGTCCACTGCTAGGGGAGGTCCTCCTCCCCTTCCATCTGACCCTAGCTTATCAGGTCTCTTCAGGATTGTCTGCAATGTCCTCCTCTGTGGCCTAGCAGAGGCTGTTCCTCCCTTGGAGGGCAGAGGGAGGTAAAGGAGCCAGTCATTGAGTTCATAAATTATACTGATACTATTTACACATAACATGATATTTAACATACCATTCCATATATTTTTTATTCATGTGTTTAATGTGTACGAGTTCATTTACATAGAAGCTCTGTAAAGGACGTACCATTTTATGCATTTTATAAATGAATAAATGGAGGCAAAAGATAGGTTTACATATATTGTGCTTCTATTTTCATTTTAAATTGTGAGTCTACTCTTTCAAATTTGATGTAATGTGATATATCATATTTACAAATTAGATATGTATATAGACATTGTTTGCATGAATAAATTTTTACCTAGAAACATACCTTATATACATTATAAATTAATCAAGAAAAACAGTAGGTAATAAATTACCAAGGGTTCAGGGCAGCAAGGGTTGATTTAAAAATTTTCTAATCCTGTCTCTATCCATATCTGTCAAATTATTTTTGGTGAGTCAAATCCTTCACTGTCTTCAGTATTGGCTTCTCTACCTTAAATGATAATTGATAGGACCTATGTACATCAAATATATTTTTCATGTTGGCATGTGTTTCAAAACATTTAAAAATTGAAAAATTATAATATATAAATTATAATACATAGAATATATTTGCTATATATATAAAATACAGAATGCTTTTTTTCACACAAAACTTGACAATCCATTTTAAACTATTCTGAATCATTCTTCAGAGCCAGGTGGTGGTGGAGCATACCTTTAATCCCAGCGCTTTGGAGGCAGAGGCAGGTGTATCTGTAAGTTTGAACCTGCTCTATAGAGTAAGTTCATGATAGCCAAGGCTACACACACACACATGCACACACACACACACACCAAAATCTCTATCTTGAAAAATAAACAAAGAAAAATTATTCCTCAAATATATCACTTTGAATACCAGTTTTGATTATCACATTAGCCCGTAAAGCAAACAATATTTTTTTCAACAAACACTGTCCCTGTGGATGTTGTAGCAAGTCCTATAGCATTCGACTAACTTCCAGCTTATGTTCTCTGACTTCTGCTTCCCTGTAATTTAAAAAGAGCCACAAATGCTCGCTTGGAGTGAAAATACAAAGCTCAGCTCCCTTTGAACACATGTTAAACATGGCACTCAGAATACATATCACATGATACTGATCCCTTGCCTGTGAATGGAATCCATAACTTACCAGTAGTCAATTATTGCTGTTTATAAATTGAAGCTGCAATCTCCTGGAATTGCAAAGCAATTTTTAAAAAAGTGTTCTTGAGATCAGGGAATAGCATATTTGGGTTCCAGGAAGAAACCAGTGGATGATCTATGTGGCAATGCACCTGAATCCAGAATGGGCACAATGTCACAAAGCATGGGAGTAACTCAGTTAGCTAACACTTGAGTAATTGCCTGGTTTGTCCCCATTCTATCATTTGCTTTTTATTTTATTTTATTTTATTTTATTTTATTTTATTTTATTTGCCTTTATCCTACAAGATAATTTGAAATTTTACTTTGATTTAATTTTTGCATAGTTTATGTCTTTTGTCCATTTTTCTTATTTCCTGCATCTTTAGTAAGATTATAAAATCCTAAGAATAATAATTCTTTGGTTCTCATCTTGAGCTTTCTCACATCATATGGTCCCAAAATTTGAAATGATTTCTTTGTACTTCTTGACTTGCAGAATTTATTCCTTCTTTGAAATAAGTGTAGACTGTTTCCGTTTCGCACCTTTAGTGTGACAAAACACTCTTTTAGTAGAGTAACTCTGCTAATGCCAAAGGAAGTTCTCTTCTCCCACAAGCCTCCTGATCCCAACATGGCTGCAGTCCTGGTTCTAAGGTTCCCAAGGAAGAGGAACTCACAGGCAGACTGTGCTGATCTTGCTTCCAAAGCAAAGTGTGGACCTAATGAGGCTCAACAGGCTACCTCTAACAGCCGGCCTTCTGTTTTGGTCTCCTATTTCTCTCCTGCTGTGTGGCTATGATTGGAGGAAATGGAGGCTAAGCATCTCATCATCTCTAGGAGACATCATAATTTCATCAGTCACCACCAGGTTTCCTCTCCAGTTTTCTTTTTCTCTTTCTTTCATTTTTTTAAATCACACCAACTCTATTAAAGGAGAAATTCCAGCTTGATTTCTAAGAAGAGCTAATTTCTGCCAAGTCTATATAATGCAAACAAAGAGCCACCATTTTTGCTGCTCGGGCGAGGAGGGGGAAAGAAGCAGAGAGAGTTGGAGACGCTATCTGCTTCCATCTGTTGGTGGTGCAGACTCTGTAGCGGCTGCTGCCATTGTGGGTGATCAAGAGAAATCTGGTGTGCCAGGCAGAGCAGGTAGAGTGCAGCACCAAGAAGGCGGGATCACTGAAGAAAGTAGCAGGGATGGACATGGAGCTGACAGTTGAAGAACGAAACCTTTTATCTGTTGCATATAAAAACGTGATTGGAAAGAGGACCTATGAAAGAATCAGTATAGCAATGTATCAAAGCAGATATTAAGACTCACAATCAAGCCCTTGGCAGAGGGTTGGGAGTAATAATAAAAATAGGGGAAGTCAGTAAGACTTGGGGAGAACAAGAGCTCCACAAAGATCAAACTGAGCAGGGCACAGGGGTCTTATAGGAGACAGTTTCTCCAACCAAGGACCATATATGGATATGGCCTAGAACCCCTGCTCAGATGTGGCCCATGATAACTCATTGTCGAACTGAAGACCCTAGTAAGGGAAACAGGGACTGTTTCAGTCTTGAACTTGATGGCTGGCCCTTTGACCCTCCCCCATACATGCCAGGGAGTAACAGCCTGGCTAGATCCCAGGGGAGGACATTGCAGCCAGCTCTGAGGAGACAAGATTATCTGGAGTCTGATGGAAGGAGGGGAGATCCTCCCCCATTGGTGGACTTGGAGGGGGCAGGGAGGAAATGAGGGAGGGTTGGGGAGGGTGGGAGGGAATGAGGGAGGGGGCTACGCATGGGATGCAAAAAACCTAACCTGTGATTGATATAAAAATAAATAAATTTATTTAAAAAAACATGATTGGAACCAGAAGAGCATCCTGGAGAACAATCAGTACGTTGAATAGAAGGAAGAAAACACGGTAGGAGAGGACCAACTAAAGATGGTTTGGGAATGCAGGCAAATGGTTGAAACTGAGCTCAAGTTACATTATGGATGTACTGGACAAACACTTCATTTCAGTAGCTAACACAGGTGAGTCCAAGGTTTTCTATTATATAATGAAAGAGGACTACCACAGGTATCTGGCTAAGTTTGCCACAGGAAATGACAGGAAGGAGGCAGCACAAAACAGCCTCATGGCTTACTAAGCTGCTAGTGACATCGCGATGACAGAACTTCCTCCAATGCACCCATTCGTTTAGGTCTTGCTCCCAAATTTTCCGTATTCTGCTGTGAAATTCTTAATTCCCCTGACCGTGCCTACAGGTTGGCATAAAGCAGCTTTTGATGACGCAATCACAGAAGTGGACACGCTGAATGAAGCTATAAGCACTCTCCGCTCATCAAGCAGCTGCTCCGTGATAACCTGACTCTGTGAACCTCAGACACGCAGGGTGATGCTGAGGAGCAGAATAAAGAAGCCCTGCAGGATGTGGAAGATGAAAATCAGTGAGGCATAATAAAAGCCAGCATGAGAAACCATCTTTGACCACCCCACCCTCCCCACCCCTCCCCTTGGAAGTTCCCCATTGTCAATGAGAACCATCAAATTTGACTTTCACATTTGGTCTCAGAACATAAGTTCATACCCTGTTGTCTTTCTTTCCTTTTATTCCTCACCCCCACCCCCTTTTAAAGAAAAACAAACAGACTTTTTCAGAAGTTCTTAAAGCATGAGTGAATTTCTGTAGATTTCAGTGGTCCCAACTTTTAGGTTCTTTCCAACATTAACAGGACTGCATCGAAGCTTTTCAGCATTACTGTATTGTCTCTGGCCACATGTGGCAAGATCATCATTAAATGGAAATGACATTTGAAAGCCATTAGACTTCTAAGCGATGCATCTAAGAAAGATTAATCACACAACAGAGGCATATGTGCTGTCATTTTTCCTTTTATTAATCGTTTAAATTGAATTTTATACCAGTGTTTAAACTTAATTGGGTGTTAGCTTGAGGTGATTGGAGGGGTTTGTTGTAACGGTTTTGCTGTAAAAAATGTGTTTGGAACTCTGCTGAAGTGTTGGAAGAAAGCATGGTGCTGGTCTGTGGCTGCTCATTCTTGCTGACTCCTCCCCTTGTGAAGCAGGTTAGCACTGAAGGTGGTATGGAAGCCTACCTCCCTGTTCCTCCTCCCTTGCTTCCTGCCTCCGTCCTCCCAGCCTCATCTTTCGCTCAGTCAACCTCTTTGGTTCACTATGTGTAACCTGAAGCTAATTTGTGCTACTGGATCTCTGACTGGAGCCGCAGATGCAGATCTGTATTGTTCTAACTGAAACTCGGCAAGCAGTTAACATTAAACTTAAATAAAACAAACCTAAATTAAAAATGAAAAAAGGGGGGAGGGAGCACATTAAGTGTGCCTTGGGGCTGTTGTGGATGGTCTTCTTCCTTGAAGAGGCAGAAGCTTCCTTCGAAGTGCTCCTGATGGGACAATTAGATGCACTGGATGCAGGAATGTATATAAAGATGTGACTACATGTATACTGGAGAAGGTTAGCTGGAGAAAGAACCAAGAAGCTGCATGTGTGCTTATCAGGTGGGACTTAGAGGGATCCTGCCTTAGCCTATTGCAACTGGCTTTGATTTTTCTTTTTTTAAAGCCCTATCTGTCCTCCTAAGTAGTTTAGCAATCTCCTGGCCCAACTGCAAGCGCTCTCACTTCCGTTCCCCAATGCTCCTCTTATTTTAACTCTAACAATGGTGATACTACATGATTGCATGAGAATGTATCACTGCAGCACCTTCAGAGTAAGTAAGAACTATCAAAGGATGTGAATAAAGTCAAATCTATCAGAGAAAAATTAATTAAAACCAGAAGTAAATCTGGGATGGAAACTTAAGCAGCAAAGATTTGATTTAGCCAGAGTTCATGAAGGGCAATTTAGACATGAATTCTTTGGATCAGTTACTCAACACAAAAATATCTGTTCTTTCTGGAAGCCAAGATACCCAGAGGGAAAGTTCGGGCTCAATTCAAGCAGGGAATCAAGTGTGGAGGAAGATCTGTTAAGTAGAGGGGGGAAAAAGAAGTAAATTATGTGTCTTTTTCATTATTAATCAAATTTGTTTTTAAATAATTTTGCACATGTATGGAATCATGTACCAATCACTCATACCCCCTTCTCCCTACCACGCCTTTCAATACCACCCCCTCTCCACAGATGCAAACCATGACATGTTTGATGAATAACACATGACATCTTACCGAACATACATGACTTCTCACCAAATTCACATATGGCTTATATTCTAAGCTGTCCTCAGGAAGATGTTTTCCAACTTCAAATGCACTATAGCACATTCTGGACTTTGAATTAGGTTTTGAATTTTTTTCCCATGGATATTTTAAACAAGAGATCTGGACTGTTTAGCTCTTTCTTTGCGTTCTTTAGTTGGGGGTGTTACATCTTCTCACCAGCATCATTCTGGGATTTGACAAAGATGGTGAGATTGATAGATGTCTGGATGGCTGGTTGCATGGATGACAAATATTGCATGATGGATGGATTTCTGCTTGATAGAGTGTGCTTGAGATTTACTAAATTGGAAGCCTTAAGAGTAGATCTCTGGAGCAACCTATGTAAGAAGCTGGCAGGTGACTCCGACTCTCTGGCATGTTGGAAACACTTGGCTTAATGTAGATACTGGTGGAGGGTGTTTCATATCACACCCAAACTGAAAGATAGGGTCTTATGCCTTCAGACCAGACTTTCTCCTCTCTCTATGCAGACAGTACAAAGTCTCAGGCAATACACTGAAACAGACTGTTTCGGAAAGCCTTCTGTTGGAAGACAGTGTCATGTGAGCAGAAAGACACAAAGGCTCAGAGAACTAAAGGGTTTCAGTTTTCCTGAAGACAGGCGTTCGCTATACCCCTGCACCTTAACTCATGACAGTCTCCTCTTTGCTTCTGGCCTCAAAGATGAGACATCTCTTCCCATTGGCTTATCTGTCATGTGTTTCTGGGAGTTTCACTTTGTTATTCTACTTTCCAGAGGATATGCTCCTGATACGAACCACCCACCACAGGCAACACAATGCCAACTCTTCACATATTACCCCTATATCCTTACCTCTCACTAGGGAGTTTGTCTCAAATTCAGAGAACTGCTTGCCTTTGCCTGTAGAGTGCTGGGGTTAAAGTTGTGCACCACCACTGCCCGTCTGAAAATGTTGAGGATGTAGTTACACAAAGATGCCACATAGATCCTTAAGCTTAGATACTACAAGGACTGGCCACACATTTCTACTTCCTGAACTATGTTAGTGGTATGGTGTCATAGACAGTATTTCCTATCAGACAGAGACTACAAAATTTAAATTCTGTTCATTGATTTCTAATTGCATGACACATTAGTGGGTCTTTCTGACCTTCAAGAAAAGTGAATCTAGTTCTGACTTCATAAAGCTATTGTTGGAATCAAATGAGAAATAATGTAAATGAATATGCAGGTACAACTAAATAACAAGCAATATTTTCTTTCCTACCTAGCTTTGTAGATATCAGGGTAAATTTGCTTTTACTTTTGTTGTTGTTTTGTTTTTAAAGATGAGTTCCCAAGTTGTGCATGAATATCCTAGGAATAGAATTTGAGCCAATAATGAAGGATACTGGAAAGCTCTTTCTAGAAACTTTAATTCAATAGTTATACACATAGGCATTTTTTTGGCTGAGCTTTTCCAGCTCTTCCTGAACTTTGAAATAATCCTTGATTTCTATCCCTACAGTGGTTAATATCAATTGCCAACATGATGGGATCTAAAGTGAGATGAAAGAATGGTTCCTGACTATTACTATATGGGTTTGTCTTGATCAGGCTAATTGAGAATAGAAGAGTCTACCGTTAGTGACACCATTTCTTGAGAAGGGACCTTACCTATGTTTAAAAACAAACAAAACAAAACAAAAACAAAAAGAGGAACCAAGTTGAAATCAACTATTAGTTATTCTCCTACTTGACTGTGTATTCAATATGACCATCTGCCTCAAAGTTCTGCAGCTATGACTTCTCAACCATGATGGCCTTGATTTGCCAGCCAGAATAAAGCCCTTCCTGTCTTAGTGGCTTTTGTTGGTGTATTTTATTACTATAATAGAAAGGTAACTAACAACTAAGATAATGCCAGGTATGTATATCATATTGATTTGCTTCCCCCAAACTGGAAATCCTCACCAGTAAGTCACTGCGATTCTCCCTTCAAACAGTCAGTTGTTATGAACATCATCTTTATTAATGCATAATATGTAAAGCATATGTGAAAACCAGTTTTGACAAATTCGTGAACTATTTTCTTAAGCTGTGAAACTCTCTATAAATGAAACATGTTATTGATATTAGCAGCACCCTGTACATGTCTGTTCTCTTTGTATTGCAGAATCTCTCCTCCTAATTTGTTATGATAAAAATTATCATTATGATAACAACATTAATCACAATTATATCGCAATCTTATCACAGTGCTCACAGCTGAGCAAGTTAATTGAAAACTAGAAAAAATCTAATTGCAATTGTTCACAGTTTTTCTTGGGCAGCACTTGTAATCTATGAATTTAGGACTATAATTTGTTAATGGTTGAAGGAATCTTTGATGACATCTAATTTAACCTTTTTCTGTTTCAATGAAATGACTGAGTCCTGGTGAGAGAAAGTGACTGCCCATAGCCGTGTGACTAGTTGATTGAAAGTTAGAAAAAGCAAAAAATAGGATTTAATTAAGCTTTTATTCCTGTACTCTTTGATTGGTTAAAATAATTAGTTTGAGTATTATTTCCTTTAATTTTTATAAAAGGAAACAATGTTTAAAGAATTTTTATTTACTATATTTGATATGGTGGATAATACTGAGCTGTAATGTTGTCAAGTTGTGAAGGTATTTTTTCCAGTAGCATTCTTTCTTGCAGTTTAAGAGGAAAGGTCTACAAATCCACAATTGTGCAGTATATTTCCTTCCACACAGAACAAGGTTATTTTACAATCTTGAGCCTTCGTGAGGATGCTTTGCTAATGAAGTCCCTATTGAGGAAAGTTTAATTAGAAGGTCACATTAAAAGAAACAGAAGAAAAATCTCAGCTTGGCTGTATGAGAAATGGTTGGAGAAGCTGGGGCCATTCTAACTGTATTCTCTTTATGCCTATTTTGTTTAGCCTAGGCAAGAGACCATCTTTATCTAATTTTGTTCTATGACTATCTGGACAAAATGAAGTAGTCAAATATAATCCCAGGTGACCTCTCAGTTCAAGCATCCAAAGTATTGTCTCAGGGATTCTTTATTCAGATTGGAGAACAATCAAATCTTTGGGCAGCCAAAGCATTGACTCTTGGGCTACAGAACCACTTCAGGTTCTTCTGGTTTTTGGAGATGAAACCATTTTCCCCATGAGGCAGCCCATCCTACATTTCTAGTAAAATTGATTCATTTTTCAGTTACCTGACAAGAGAGAATGCCAAGTAACTGGCACATAATTTTCTGGTATATAATGTCAGACTAAAGTTATTGTTCTGAAGTTTTTCAGAATTATATTTTGGATGTACTTGTTGGTATTTGTCCAATTATGAGAAAGTCTATTTTAAATAAGAGGGGGCCTCATGGGATATAGAAGACAGCAAAGATTCAGTTCCTCTGGAGAAATAAAAGAGTTATATAGGAAGCTTTGTGGGTGAGTCTAACTGCCAAGAAGAAGTTTAAAACATTCTTATTCCTGGTTTTACATAGACTCACATGACTGGACAGACATAAAGGAATTCCAAGAAGATAATTTCAGACCACGCTCTGGTTGCCATGTCCTCCTACCCACAGGTTGTCTATGGATCAAAGGCATACTATTTCAATAAATACAAAGTAATGCAGAAAACTTAGACTTACTCATCATGAAATATTGACTAACAAGTTTTGATTCTCATTGTGTTTTGTCATATTTACTTGAAGTTATTTTCATAGGCTAAGAGAACTCCTTTTCAGAAGGCCACCTATTAACATATATATTAAGCTGTAAGCACTGACACATTTCTATGCACAAATCCTAAGATGTGATTTTTGATTATTCTATTTAGCAGTATTTAAAGCTGAAAAAAGTGACAACCCAGTGCCTGCAACTCTGCTGGGGCTGTCTTTTAATCAATATTCCATACCTATATTATAATTTTCAAATTTTATCTGTTGTTTTTCTCCACTGGTTGGAATAGTGATACAAAATACTTGAAAACAAACCTAAAATGGCAAAAGAGACAGCTTATTATTTGGTTACAGTTATACTGGTAAGAACAAGTACATGCATAATCATAGCTGCTGGAAAACAAGGGAGACGTTCCCTTTGTGATGGAAAGACTGGAAAGAAGTCATGATCCTCTCCAATCAGGTCATGGAGGATTTTATGGGAGCAAAGATGAAAATTATTTTAGCCTCAGAAACAACTATGAAATTGTAGAGTTTACTGCTATAGTTACCAAGACAGTGTGATAGCATAGATGTGTTGGATATTTGATTCACTGGTAAAAGGGCTAAAGAGCAGAATTGAAATATGTATTGTTAAAAAAAGTGTGTGAACTTTGACACTAATGCATGAACTGATAGAGTAAAAGAGAAGTAGAAGTTCTAAGGTTGGAAATAAGGTAAAACTGAGCATGTGCAGAAATTCATTTTTTTCTACGTGTAATTTGTTGAGTGTCTGTAAGGTACATGCATTGCATCAGATAACTTGAAGGGGTGTGAAAAGCAAGCAAGAGAGGATATCTTTCTCAAATTATCAACAGTTTAAAAGTAACTACGAAAATTTATGTAACTTCTCTCTCTCTTCGTGTGTGTGTGTGTGTGTGTGTGTATGTGTGATACCTGCACTCATGTGTAACCATATGTCTAAATGGAACAGACATGTTGCTACAGGACTGGTGTGGGGATCGATCTGCGAATATCCTTCCTCACAGCTACAGGTTCAAATGCACCTACATGTTCTGACCAACATAACTGTAACCAAACAATATGATAACTCTTTTGACATTTTAGGTTTGTTTTAAAGTATTTTCATCCCTATTCTCACCACAGGGGGTGAAAAAATACACAGACCTTTACCTTTCATGTGTTTCCCTTCAAAGCAGGTAAACCTTCTGAATATAAAAGGCATTAATTAATTTTAATATTCTCTTCTTCTAAAAAAATTGCTGAAATTACTTCATCTCCCTTAGCCTTGCTGTTCACCTTGTTAATGCAACAATTTCTGAACCTGCATTTTGCATCACAAAAAATGAAATAAAGATGTTGAGCATTTCTTTAATTGTTTCTCTGTCATTCGATATTCCTCTCTTGAGAATTCTGTTTAGTTCTGTACTCCATTTTTAATTGAGTTGCTTGATTTGTTGCTGTTTACCTTCTTTTTTGTTGATAATTTTTTATTTGAATTTTTATTAATTATACTTTATTCACTTTGTATCCCCCCATAAACCCCGCCCTCCTCCCCTTCCAATCCCACCTTCCCTCTCCCTTCTCCACACATGCCCCTCCCCAAGTCCACTGATAGGGGAGATCTTCCTTTCCTTCCTTCTGATCATAGTCTATCACCTCTCATCAGGAGTGGTTGCATTGTCTTCCTCTATAGCCTGGTAAGGCTGCTTCTCCCATCAGGGTGAGGTGATTAAAGAGCAGGCCAAACAGTTCATGTCAGAGGCAGTCCCTGTTCCCATTACTATGAAACCCACTTGGATACTGAACTGCCATGGGCTACATCTGTGCAGGGGTTCTAGGCTATCTCCATGCATGGTACTTGGTTGGAGTATCCATTTCAGGAAAGACCCCTATGCTCAGATTTTTTGCTTCTGTTGCTCTCCTCCTGGAGTTCTTGTCCTCTCCCAATATTACTATTTCCCACATCTTTTGTAAGATTCCATGCACTCTGCCCAAGAGTTGGGCATAAGTCTCAGCATCTGCTTTGATATTATACAAGGCAGAGCCTTTCAGGGGGCCTCCTGTTTTCTTCTGATGACAATCTGCTTTGCCTTTCTGGCTGGGGATTGAGCATTTTATCCAGAGTCCTCACTCTTGATTAGTTTCTTTAGGTGTACAGATTTTAGTGGGTTTATCCTATTTTATATGTCTATATGAGAGAATATACAATATGTGTGTCTTTCTGTTTCTGGGATACCTCACTCAGGCTGATCCTTTCCAGTTCCCACCTTTTACCTGCAAATTTCATGATATCTTTGTTTTTTATTGCTGAGTAATATTCCATTGTGTAGATGTACCACAATCTCTGTATCCATTCCTCTGCTGAGGGGCATCTGGGTTGTTTCCAGCTTCTGGCTATTACAAATAAAGCTGCTACAAACATGGTTGAGCAAATGTCCATATTGTGTACTTGAGCCTCT
>JAQQSO010004966.1:0-12384 GCA_028658305.1 Pachyuromys duprasi | reverse complement strand
GAGTTCAGTCTCCTGGTCGCTGCGTTGTTTCTGCTCTCCTACTCCTCAGACACAGTGTTCTCTCGTGGCAGCCATCTTGAATCCCTCTCAATGTTTCTTGTACAAATGCGGGTGTCCTTGTATTTGGGGCATAGAATTGTGATGTCTTTTTATGGAAATTACCTTTGATGAGAATAAAATGACCTTCCCAATCTCTTTTGATTAATTTTGGTTGAACATCTATTTTATTAGATATTAGAATAGCTACTCCTGCTTGCTTCACAGGTCCATTTTGTTGGAAAACCATCTTCCCGCCCTGTATTCTCAGGTAATGTATCTCTTTGTGACTTGGGTGTGTTTCTTGTATGCAACAGATTGTTGGATCTTGTTTACATTTCCTGTTATTCTGTGTGGTTTTGTTTTGTTTGTTTTTGTTTTTGTTTTTGTTTTTTTTTGAGAGCTGAGTCCATTGACTTTGAGGGAGATTTCTGACCTGTGTTGTTAGATGCTTTGATTTTGCTGTTGGTTTTGAGAGCATGTTTGTGTGCTTGGCTACTCTTAGTTTTGATGTAGTGAGGTTATTTATTTCCTGTGTTTTCCTGAATGTAGTTAGCTTTCCTTGGTTGTATTTTTCATCCTATTATCTTCTGTCACACTAGACTTGTGGGTACTTATTGTTTAAATTTGTTTTTGTCACTGAATATCTTGTTCTCTCCATCTAGGAGGACTGAGAGTTTTGCTGGGCATAGTAGCCTGGGCTGACATCTGTGTTCTCTTAGCGTCTGTATGATATCTCTGCAGGCCCTTCTGGATTTCATAGTCTCTTTTGGGAAGGCAGATGTGAGTCTGATGACTTTGCCCTTATTTTTAACTTGGCCTTTTTCATTGGAGCTTTTAGAATTTTTTCTTTGTTCTGTATACTTACTGTTTTGATTATTATGTGACAAGAGGATTTTCTTTTCTGGTCTAGTTTATTAGGTGTACTGTAGGCCTCTGGTAAGCTTATAAGCCTCTCCTTTAAGTTGAGGAAATTTTCTTCTATGATTTTGTTGAAAATATTTTGTGGGCCTTGGAGAAGGAAATCCTCTTTTTCCATTCTTCCTTTTATTCTTAAGTTTTGTCTTTTCATGTTGTCTTGGATTTCTTGGATGGTTTGTGTCAGGAACTTTTTAGATTTACTTTTCTTTGACAGATAATTTGATTTCTTCCTTTGCATCCTCCACACCTGAGATTCTTTCTTCCACCTCTTATAGTCTGTTGGTTTTGCTTTCCTGTTTAGTTTCTGTTTTCTTTCCTAAGTTCTTCTTGTCCATGATTTCCTAAGTTTGTGCTTTCATTAATTTTTCCAATTCTATCTTCAGATCTTGAACTGTTTTGTTGATTTCCTTCACCTGTCTGACTGTATTTTCCTGTTTTTCCTTCAATTCCTTCAGCTGTTTGTTTGACTACTTCTCTGTTTCTTTTATTTATTTCAGTGATTTAATTAGTTTGGCTGCATCATTCTGTCTTTCTTTAAGGATGGTGATAATCTGTTTTTCTCTATGGATAGCCAAACTCTGTTTGTCTTTATCTTCCTCCATTTCTTTATGGATGTCCATAATCCGTTTGAGTGTATCTTCCTCTGATTCTTGACACATTTTGTTTGTTTCCTCTGTTATCTTCTTCATGAGCATAGATGTACAGTCATCTTCTTGAATTTCATTTATGCTTGGGTGTCCAGGGCTGCTTGCCCCTGGATAAATGGGTTCTGGAAATGTCATATTGCTCTGTCTTTTGTGGGTTGAGCTTTTACACTGGCCTCTACCTGTTGGGTTATATTAGGTGATGGTTCGTAGTTTGTGGTGCTTCCTGGAATCCCGGTGTGAGGGGAATCCCCTTGGCAGGAAGATGATCTTTCCTGAAGGAGGCCTCCTCAGCTCTTTGGGTATAGTCACTGAATGGCCAGTGTTTCTCAGGAATTGCCACAGTTCACCTCAGGAGTGTAGGTCTGAGTGGTAACTGTGATCTTTGTTAATCGGGGGGGGGGGCTCTCTTCTTGCCCAGAGAAGTCCTGGAGACAACTGCCCTGCTGCTGAGTTTCTTGCTATGAATTTAGTGAGCTGATGCTGTTGTTCTTATAGTGTGTTCCAGGTACAGCCCTTTTGAAGAACCTGGGAGCCTCACACTTTGATCAGTTTGGTTAGGGATAACTAGTTGCCCCTTGGAGCTTGGGAACTTCTCCTGAGAACTTTTCTGTGTGTGTGTAAGGGGTTAGGGGGCAGTTTCCTGAGTGCTCTAAGATCAGACCTGTTGTTTCCATCACTGTGGAGTTTTATCCCAACAGTTTCTGGTGCCCTGGGTCCCACAGTTCTGTCTGGGATGGCTAGTTGGGTGCACAGCAGGTCCCTTGACTGGTGGCTATGCACCTGCTGGTTCCCAGGATGATTTCCAGGGATATACTGTGTGACCTGAGGTCCTTCCCATTTGCTTCCTTCACTGTGGGGATTTCTTGCAGTCTCTATTGTTTTGGTGTCCAGAGTTCAGCCTGGGAAGGTGATCAAGACATGCAAGAGTGTGGCTCTGAGCTGGCAACTGAGTGCCTGCTGGGACACGGGAACTCTTCTGGGTTTTAGCTTGGTGACCTGAGAATGGACCTGAATCATTCCCAAACTGTGGCATTTCCTCTCACCCGAAAAACACACTAGCCTGTCTTTTAGGGCCCAGAGTTCAGTCTCTTTGTCGCTGTGCCAACACCTCTGTCCTGTTTCTCAAATAGCATGACCTCCTGGCGCTGCCATCCTGGGTCTCCCCATGATTGAGATCTTAAAGGAAGACAATAAATCTCCCAAACTAGAACAGGGAAATACAATCAAACAGGTGAAAGAATTGAACGAATCCCTTAAAGAAAGTAAATAAATACAGGAAGCTAAAATCAAACAGGAGGATGAAATGAATAAAACAATTAGAGACCTAAAAATGGAACTAGAAGCAATAAAGAAAACATAATCTGAGGCAATCTTAGAGATAGAATACCTAAAGAAGAGGATAGGAACTACAGACACAAGCATCGACAACATAATACAAGAGATGGAGGAGGGAATCTCAGAGGTAGAAGATATGATAGGAGAAATCAATGCAGCACTCAAACAAAATGTTAACTCTAAAAAGCTCCTGACACAGAACATCCTAGAAATCTAAAGCACTATGAAAAGACTAAACCAAAGAATAATAAGAATAAAAGAAGATTCCCAGCTCCAAGACTCCAAAAGTATTTTCAACAAAATCATAGAAGAAAACTTCTTCAATCTAAAGAATGAGAGGCCAATAAACATATACCAACTAGAAGCTTATAGAACATCAAGCAGATTGGACCAGAAAATAAAATTTCTACACCACATAATAATGAAAACATTAAATATGCAAAACAAAGAGAGAATATTAAAAGGTGCAAGGGGAAAAGGCCAAGTCATGTATAAAGTCAAACCTATCATAATTGCGGCTGAATTCTCATCAGAAAACTCTAAACGCTGAAAGGGCCTAGACATATATCTTACAGACCACATAGGTCAGCACCAACTACTATACCCAGAAAAACTTTTAACCAACACAGAGGAAGAAAAAGAGATATTATACAATAAAACCACATTTAGACAATACCAGCCCACAAATCCAGGCCTGCAGAAGATACTAGAAGGAAAACTCCAACCCAAGGAGGCCAACTATACACAGAAAATAAATAACCCCACATCAGCAAATCCAAAAGAAGGGACACACACACATACACAGAGACACAGACACACTAGCACCACCAACATAAATCACAGTAAGTAACAACCACTGGTCATTAATATCTCTCAACATAAACTGTCTAATTTTTGAATGAAAAGACAGAGATTAACAGAATGAATGGAATAAACAAAACCCAAGAAACACACATCAGCAATAAAGTTACACATTACCTCAAAGTAAAGTGCTGTGAAAAGGGTTTCTAAACAAAAGGACCCAAGAACACATCTCGAGTAGCCATTCTAGCATCTAATAAAATAGACTTTCTACCAAATTAATCAAAGGACATGGGGAAAAACCACTCCATACTCATGAAAGAAAAATCCAAAAGGATGATATCTCAGTTCTGAATATCTATACCCCAAACCCAAGGGCACCCAAATCAGTAAATGAAACATTACTAAAACTTAAGTCATACATTGATCCCCACACATGAATAGTGAGAGATAACCACACTCCACTAACTCCAATGGAAAGATCATCAAGACAGAAACTGGGTGGGAAATACTAAAACTATCAGACATCATGGATCAAATGGATCTAACAGATCTACGGGACATTTCAACCAAAAACAAGAGAATATACCTTCTTCTCAGCACCTCCTGTAACCATCTTTACAATTGACCATACACTCAGTCACAATGCAAACCTTAACAGACACAAGAAGACTGAAGTAAGCCCCTGCATCTTTTCAGACCACCATGGATTAAAGGTGGAATTCAACAACAATAGAAACAACAGAAGCCTACAAAGTTGTGGAAACTGAACAGCTGCCTGCTCAATGGCCTCTGGGTCAGAGAAGAAATAAAAAATAAAATAAAGCCTTTCTAGTGTTAATGAAAATCAAGGCACAACATACCCAAACTTATAGGATACAATGAAAGCAGTGATAAGAGGAAAGTTCATAGTACTAAGCACCTTGATACTTAGCAGCACACCTGAAATTCCTTGAACAGAAGGAAGAAAACATGACAGAGAAGAGTAGATGACAGGAAATAATCAAACTCAAGGCTGAAATCAATAAATTGCAAACAAAGAGAACAATACAAAAAAATCAATGAAACCAATGGCTGCTTCTTTGAGAAAATCAAGATAGACAAACTCTTAGCAATATTAACTAAAAGACAGAGGGAGAATACCCATACAAATTGAATCAGAAACAAAAAGGGGGACATCACAATAGACAGTGAGGAAATCCATAAAATCATTAGGTCTTACTTCAAAAGCCTGTATCCACAAAAATGGAAAATCTAAATGAAATGGTTGATTTTCTTGACAGATTTCACCTACCAAAGTTAAGTCAAAGTAAACAGGTTACACAGATCTATAGCCCCTAAGGAAACAGAATCAGCCATCAAAAGTCTTCCCAACAAACAAAAAACAAACAAACAAACAAACAAACAAACAAAAGCCCAGGACCAAATGGTTTTAGTGCAAAATCCTACCGGCCATTCAATGAAGAGTTTATACCAATACCCCTCAAACTATGTGACAGACGAGAAGCTGGAGAAACATTGCCAAACTCATTCTATGAAGCCACAGTAACTGATAACTAAGCCACATGAAGACTAAACAAAGAAAGAGAATTTCAGACCAATTTAACTCATGAACATCGATTGAAAAATACTAAATGAAATACCCACAAACCGAATTCAAGAGCACATCAAAGACATCATCCACCATGATCAAGCAGGCTTCAAAGTAGGGATGCAGGCATGGTTCAACATATGAAAATCCATCAACGTAATCCACTATATAAACAAATTTAAAAAATCACATGATTATCTCCTTAGATGCAGAAAAAGCCCTTTACAGTTCAACACTCTTTCATGATAAAAGTCTTGGAAAGATCAGAGACAGAAGGCACATATTTAAGCATAGTAAGGCCTATACACAACCAGCTGATAGTCAATATCAAATCAAATGGAAAGAATCTCAAAGTAGTTCAACGAAAATTAGGGACAAGACAAGGTTGCCCACTCTCTTCTTACCTCTTCAATATAGTACTTGAAATTCTAGCTAGAGCAAAAACACAACAAAAGGAGATCAAGGACATGCACATTGGGAAGGAACAAGTCAACATATTTAGTATAAGTACACGACCCCAAAAATTTCATGAGATTTTTATCTTAGCCATTGTGATTGGTGTAATGTGAAGTCTTTTTGATTTGCATGTCCCTGATGACTAAGGATGTTGTGCATTTATTTGTTTCTCTGCCATTCCATATTCCTCTATTGAGAAATCTGTCTAGCTCTGTATGCCATTTTAATTGGATTATTTATTTTGTTGCTATTAAACTTCTTGAGTTCTTTATATATTCTGTTTATTAGCCATCTCTCTGATACAGGGTTGGTGAAGACCCTTTGCTGGTCTGTAGTCTGTTGTTTTGTTCTGATGACAGTGTCCTTTGCTTTACAGAAGATTTTCAGATTCATGGGGTTCCATTTATTGATTGTTGATCTTAGAGCCAGTTTTGTTGGTGTTCTGATCAGGAAGTTGTCTCCTGTGCCACTGAGTTCAAAGCTCATCCCCACTTTTTCTTGGTTTAGTGTGTCTATTTTTATGTTGAGGTCTTAGATCCACTTGGAGTTCAGTTTTGTGCAGAGTGATAAATATGGATCTATTTGCATTTTACTACATTTAGATATCCATGTAGACCAGCACCATTGGTTGAAGATGCTATCTTTTTTCCATTGTCTGGATTTGGCATCTCTGTCAAAAGTCAGGTGTCCATAAGTGTGTGGGTTAATTTCTGGGGCATCTATTCGAATCTGTTGAATCACCAGTATGTGTGTATGTCAGTACCATACAGTTTTTAATTACTGTTGCTCTATAGTAAAGCTTGAGGTCAGGGATGGAGATACCTCCCTAAGATTTTTATTGTAGTGAATTGTTTTATCTATTCTTGTTTCCTTGTTATGACGTTGAGAATTTTTCTTTCAAGATCTGTGAAGAATTGTGTTGGTAATTTAATGAAAATTGCATTGAATCTGTAGATTGCCTTTGGTAAGAGGGCCAGATTTACTATGCTAATACTGCCAAGCCATGAGCATGGGGTATATTTCCATCTTCTTATATCTTCTTCTATTTTTTTTTTCTTTAGAGAATGGAAGACTTTTTCCAAGTGAGAACACATGCTGGACAGGGTGTGTAGAAAGGGGAACCCTCCTCTATTGCTGCTGGAAATGTAAACTTGTACACGCACTTTGGAAATCAATCTGGTGATTTCTCAGACAATTAGGAATAATACTTCCCAAAGATCCAGCTGTACCACTCCTAGGCATATATCCAGAATGTGCTCTAGTATACAGCAAGGACATTTGCTCAATCATATTTGTAGTAGCTTTATTTGTAATAGCCAGAAGCTGGAAACAACCCAGATATCCCCCAAAGGAGAAATGGATACAGAAAGTGTGGTACATATACAAAATGGAATACTACTCAGCAATTAAAAACAAGTAAATCATGAAATTTGCAGGCAAATGGTGGGATTAGAAAAGATTATCCTGAGTGTGGTATCCCAGGAGCATAAATCACAAATCGTATATTTACACTTATAAGTGAATATTAGATAAATATTATAGGATAAACATACTAATATCTGCACACCTAAAGAAGCTAAGCCAGAAGGAGGACCCTGGGTAAGATGCTCAATCCTGATTCAAAAAGGCAAATGCAACTGACATCAGAAGAGGGAGAAAACAGGAAACAAGACAGTCGTCTATCACAGAGGGACTGGGAAATGCTCTACCCTACATGGTATCAAAGCAGATTATGAGGCCCATAGCCAAACTTGGGCAGAGTATAGGCACTCTTATGAAAGAAGGGGGAGAGAGAAATATCTGGAGGGGATAGGAGCTCCACTAGGAGAGCAAAAGAACCAAAAAATACTGGGTCCAGGGGTCTTTTCTGAGTCTGATACTCCATCCAAAGACTATTCATGGAGATGACATAGAACCCCTGTACAGATGTAGCCCATGGCAGCTGAGTGTCCAAGTGGGTTCTCTAGGAAGGAGAAGATAGATTGTCTCTGACATGAACTCAGTGGCTGTCTCTTTGATCCCCCAGAAGGTGGGGAGCAGCCTTATTTGGCCACAGAGGAAGCAAATGCAGTCAATCCTGATGAGACCTGATAGACCAGGGTCTTATGGAAGGGAAGGAAGGCCTCCCCTATCAGTGGACTGTGGGAGTGGCATGGGAGGAGAAGAAGGAGGGACATGGTATTGGCACAGGACGACAGAGCTGAGACACAAAGTGAACAAACTGTTAAAAATGATAACAACAACAAAACCTAAATTAATTAATCCCTACTCCTCCAAAACAAAACAAAAGAAAATAAAAACAAAAACCAACCAACCAACCAACCAAAAAACCCATGAGAGAATTCCTACAGCTGAGAAACAGCTTCAACCAAGTGCCTGGTTCCAAAATTAATTTTTAAAAAATCAGTAGCTATCTTGTACACAGACAATAAATGGGCTGAGAAAGAACTTAAGGAAGCGACTCCCTTCACAGTAACCACAAATAATATAAAGTAGCTTGATGTAACTCTTACCAGCAAGCGAGAGACCTGTATGACAGTAACTTCAAGTCTCAGAAGAAAGAAATTGAAGAACATATCAGATGATGGAACGATGTCCCATGCTCATAGATCAATGGGATTAACATAGTAAAAATGGCCATCTTACCAACGGCAATATACAGATTCAATTCCTATCCATAAAAATCCCAATACATCCTTGAAAGAACAATTCTAAACCTCATATGGAAAAACAAAAACAAAAACAAACAAACAAAAAAACAGAATAGCTTTAAAAAATCCTATACAATGAAAGAACTTCTGGAGGTATCTTCATCCTCTACTTCAAGCTATATTACAGAACAATAGTAATAAAATATGCATGGCACTGGCATAGAAATAGACTGGTTGATCAATGGAATCAAATTGATGACCCAGAAAAAAACCCACACACCTACAGTCACTTGATTTTTGATATTGGAGCCAAAACCATGCAATGGAAATAAGACGGCATTTTCAACAAACGGTGCTGGTCTAATTAGATGTCAACATGTAGAAAAATACTAATAGATTTGTATTTGCACAATACTCAAATCCAAGTGGATTAGAGACCTCAATATAATACCAGATACACTAAATCTATTAGAAGAGAAATTGGTTAAGAGTCTCAAACTCATTAGCACAGGAGAAAACTTCCTGAACAGAACACCAACAGCTCAGGCACTAGGATCAACAACTAAGAAATGGGAGCTTATGAAACTGAAAATTTCTGTAAGGCACAGGACAATCTCAATAGAATGAAAAGCCAATTTACAGATTGGGAAAAGATCACCAATCATTCACAAAGGGCTAATATCCAAAATACATAATGTACTCTAGAACGTAAACAACAATAAACAAAATAACCCAGTTAAAAATTGGGGCACAGAGTCCTCCTTTTTGATTAGGTTCTATAGGTGAACAGATTTTAGTATGTTTATTTTATATTCTATGGCAAATATCAAGTTATAAATGAGTATATACCCTGTGTGTCTTTACTTCTGAGATACTTCACTCAGGATGATCTTTTCTAGTTCCCACCATCTGCCTGAAAATTTCATGATTTACTTGTTTTAAATTGCTGGGTGATATTACATTTTGTAAATGTACCACAATTTCTGTATCCATTCCTAAACACAGGAACATCTCAGTTGTTTCCAGCTTCTGGCTATTACAAATAAAGCTGCTATAAACATGATTGAGCAAATGCTCTTATTGTATACTTGAGCATCTTTTGGATATATGCCTAGGAGTGGTATAGCTGGATCTTTGGGTAGCAGTATTCCTAATTTTCTGAGAAATCACAAGATTGATTTCCAAAGTGGTTGTACAATTTTACATTCCCATCAGCAATGGGGGAGGATTCCCCTTTCTCCAATCCTTTCCAGCATGTGCTGTCACTTGAGTTTTTGACCTTAGCCATTCTGATAGGTGTAAGGTGTAATAGCACTCTCGTTTTGAGAACCTAATCATGAAGGAAAACTCTGGGTAAAATGCTCAATCCTCATTCAGAACGGGAAATGAATGGACATCACAGAAGGTAGAAAACAGGGAACAGGACAGGAACCTATCACAGAGGGATTCTGAAAGACTATCCCCTGCAGGGTATCAAAGCAGATGCTGAGACTTATAGCCAAATTTTGGGCAGAGTGTAGGGAATCTTATGAAAGAAGTGGGAGATAGTAAGACCTGGAGAGGATAGGTACTCCAAAGAAGAGCAACAGAACCAAAAAATATGCTACCAGGGGCCTTTTCTGAGATGGATACTCCAACCAAGCACCATTCATGGAGATAACCTAGAACCACTCAGAGTTGTAGACTATGGCAGTTCATTGTCAAGTGGGCTCCCTAGAAATGGGAATAGAGGCATTCTCACATATGAAATAATTTGCCTGTTCTTTGATCACCTTGCCCCCAGACCACAGAGTAAGACAATGCAGCCACTCCTGATGATACTTGATAAAATAGGTTCTATCAAGGAAGAAAGGGGAGGAGGACCTCCCCTATTAGTGGACTTGGAGATGAACATTGGTGGAGAAGAGGGAGGATGGGTGGTTTGGGGAGGTTAAAGGAGAGGGGGCTAAAGGTGGGGTACAAAATGAATTAAACTAATTAATAAAAAGAAAACAATTAAAATGTAAAAAAAATTAAACCAAACAATACTATGGCTGAGAAAAAATGGGGCACAAAACTAAACAGAGAATTCTCAACAGAGAATTCTCAAATGGCAGAGAAGCATTTAAAGAAATGCTCAACTTCCTTAGTCATCAGGGAAATGCAAATCAAAATGATTGATATTCCATCTCACATCAGTCAGAATGGGTAAGATCAAAATCTCAAGTGACAGTACATGCTGATGGGGGTGTGAAAAAAGGGGAACCTTCTTCTTGCTGGTGGGAGTGTAAACTTGCGCAACCTCTTTGGAACTCAATCTGGTGCTTTCTCAGAAAATTGGGAATAACTTTATCTCAATATCCAGCTCCATTTCTCCTGTGTATATACACAAATACTGATCCACTGTCATTTGCTCAACTGTTCTCATAGAAGCTTTATTTGTAATAGCCAGAATCTGGAACCAACCTGGATGTCCCTCAACCAAAGAATGGATAAAGAAACTCTGGCACATTTACATAATGGAATACTGCTCAGCTCTCAAAAACAAAGCAATCATGAAATTTTCAGGCAAATGGATGGAACTAAAAATGGTCATCCTGAGGGACCCAAAAAGATGCACATGGTATGTACTTACTTATAAGTGGATTTTAGCCATATAGTTCAGGATAAGTATACTGCAAGGCCCAGACGCATGGAAAATAAGCAATAAGGACCCCCAGAAGAAGATACATAAATTTCACTCCGAAGGGGAGGTAGAATAGAAAGAGGTAGTGGTTGAAGAGAGGGAACAGGGTAGAAGAGGGAGTGCAGGGAGTTAAGTGGGTGGAGATCAGAGCAGGGGAGAGAAAGGCAAAGAGGACAGAAGGCCTGTAGAGAAAAGAGAACTGTTCTTCAATTGAGGGGCATCTGGGTTATTTCCAGCTTCTGGCTATTACAAATAAAGCTGCTACACACATGGTTGAGAAAATGTCCTTGTTGTATACTTTAGCATCTTTTGGATATATTCCTAGGAGTGGTATAGCTGGATCTTGAGGAAGTGATATTACTAATTGCCAGAGAAAGTGCCAGATTGATTTCCAAAGTGGCTGTACAAGTTTACATTCCCACCAGCAGTGGAGGAGAGTTCCCCTTTCTGTACATCCTCTCCAGCATATTTTGTCACTTGAGTTTTTGATCTTAGCCATTCTGATGGGTGCAAGGTGAAATCTCATGGTTGCTTTGATTTGCATTTTCCTCATAACTATGGATGATGAATATTTCTTTAAGTGTTTCTCTGCCATTCGATATTCCTCAGTTGTGGATAAAGAGGAATCTTCCTCCATTGCTGGTGGGAATGCAAACTTGTACAACCATTCTGGAAATCAATTTGGCGCTTTCTTAGAAGTTAGGAATAGTGATTCCTCAAGACCCAGCTATACCACTCTTAGGCATATATCCAAAAGATGCTCAAGTACACAACAAGGACATTTGCACAACCATGTTCATAACAGCTTTATTCATAATAACCAGAACCTGGAAACAACCCAGATGTCCCTCAGTTGACGAATGGATATAGAAATTGTGATACTTTTACACAATGGAATACTACTCAGCAATTAAAAAGGAGGAAATCATGAAATTTGCAGGCAAATGGTGGGACCTGGAAATGATCATCCTAAGTGAGGTATCTCAAAAGCAGAAAGAAACATATGGTATATACTCACTTATATAGACCTATAGGATAGGAAGGTCATGCTGAAATCTATACACCTATGGAAGACATACAAGAAGGAGGACCCAGGTTGGTATGACAATGCTCGTTTAGATGAACAAATGGGATGGACATTGAATGGAGGATAAAACAAGCAACAGGACAGGAGCATACCAAAGTGGGCCTCTGAAAGAATCAATATAGCAATATATCAAAGCAGATATTAAGACTCACAACCAAGCCTTCGGCAGAGGGCAGGAAATAATAAGAAAAATA
>JAQQSO010004965.1:0-12384 GCA_028658305.1 Pachyuromys duprasi | reverse complement strand
CTCCATTTCTTTGAGGGCCTTGTTCATTTCCTCTTTTTGTCTCTCCTTTTGTTCCTCCAATATCTGCATAATCAAAGCTTAAACATAATTTTCCTGTGTCTCCGCTGAATTAAAATCTCCACTGTTTTGGGTGTTTCTGGTGGGTCCATGGTGTCCTGATTTTTGTTGGGTGAGTTCTTTCGCCAATATCTGGGCATTTGTTTATATATAATCAGGGAACTGTTTGTGCTTTAAGGCTGTACTTCAGTCTGAAACTGTCAATCTCTTGTGTCAGGAGTATTCTTCAAGAAGATCAGTGATTTCCAGTGGTTTGTTAGAGTGTGTTGTTGTCTCAGTTGAACTCTGTTGTGAGCTCTGTGTGCCCAACTTTATGCTCTGTGCTAGAAGTTGTGAGCACTGCAGGCTGGTCACCCCTCTGGTCTGGAGGCTTTACTCCTCACTCTGTGCTAGATGCTGAGTGTCACATTTTGAGATGTCAGCTGGGGGCTGTGCACTCTGCCCTGAGCTTGCTGCTAAGGGCTCTTCCCTGGACTGGAGATTTGGCGCCCCCTTCTGGGCCAGGGGCTGTGCACAACAGTCTGAGATGATATTTGGGGCACACACAGTGGGTTTGGGTTGGTTGCAGGCGTTGTGGAGCAGTGTGCACCCGCTGTATGCAGGCCTGTCTGAAATGGTGCCAGAGGCCCTCTGTGTCTGGCCCGTGGACACACACACAGTCTGAGGATTTTGCTGGCGGATGTGTGCAGTGTGCACCCACAGTGTGCAGTCTGGTCAAAAACGGTCCCCGGACCCTCTCAGTCTAAGGTGGTTCTGGCGATTGGTGTGTGCCTGCTGTACACTGTGGGTTGAAGCAGAACCTGTGTCTTTCCCAGACTTGCCCGCGGACTCACACAGGGACTGAGGTTTTTGCTGGCGGACACGTGCAGTGTGTGCCAGCAGTGTGCAAGTCCGTGAAAATGGTGCCAGGTTCCTCCTTAGACTGCCCGGGAGACTGTGTGATCCAGTCTATTATGGCAGCTGCAGGCACCCAGTGCGGCTGATCATTCAGATCAGAGCTGTGCGCCGCAGGTCACCCGGAGATTTTTCCAGGGAATAACTGGGTGTCCCTAGGGTTTTCCCACTTGATTTTCTCACCGTAGGAGTTCTGCTCACCTGGCAATCAGAAATCCTGGCATTTTAGGTCCCAGAGTTCAGTCTCCTGGTCACTGTGTTGTTTCTACTGTCCTACTCCTCAGACACAGTGTCCTCTCATGGCAGCCATCTTGGATCTCTCCAACACAATATTTCTAAATTTATAATTTTGAATACTTTGTCTTAACTATAAGTGAACTCATCTCCTCCCAGTCCTATCCTCAAGCAAACTCTCCACCCCCTTCCTCTCTTTTTTTCTCAGAGAAGGGGAGGCCCCAAGTGGTATCAGTCCATCCTGGCACCCCAAGTCGCAGCAGGACTAAGAACAAATTCTCCCACTGTGAAAGTGTTATATGCACTCAGCCCTTCCTTTAACAAACTCTCCTTATACAATCAATGTGTATTCAGTGACTTCCTGGTTTAAGAACTTCTCTATTCCCAACAACACATCTCACATTTTTGTAGCAAAAAAACTCATTTTTGTCCAAATTTAATTCAGCTAATATTCTCTAAAATATACATAAAAGTAGCATTGTACACACTGAGCAGATTATATTTCAGAATACATTTGTATGTACATATATGAATATAACAGCAATTAATGAAAAAGAGGCCATGAATTTGAAAGATTCAAAACAGTACTTTTTTTTTTTTTGGCAGACACAATACAAAATTATGTTGTTGTTCATGGTGATGAATATGAAAAGAATGCTTTTGGTGCCTCAGTGCTATTATCAAACAGTAAAATGTAGAAAGATATTTTAAACAAAACATATATTTTACCAGTGTACTTTCTCTTTTCAAGTCAATTAAATACATGTTATAATAAAAACAGAAGTTAAGCTTAGACTAAGACCTGAGTATTAACACACTGAATATCTAAAGGAAAAGAATGGAAAGTAATCCCAAGAAATCAGAGAACTTCAGCTCACATAAGAATAAGATGATAGGTGGCCCCAGGAAGAAAGTTCATGACACAAAAAGAAAGAGCTGTATTTGACAGGCTTAAAGAACATGAGGGCGAGAGTTGAAAAGATGGTTCAGGAGTTAAGAACACTTGTTACTTTTCCAGAACTTTATAGTTTGATTCTTAGCTAAAATGAGCAGTGGTTTTCAACTACATGGGATTCTATCCAGGGGATACGATGTGCCCTCCTGGTGCGTTGGAGTATCCACATGTGTCACCACCACAACATCTCTTTCACACACACACACACACACACACACACACACACACACATACACACAAATAATATATAAATCGATCAATTGGTTAATTTAAAAATAAAGTAAGCTGGTAATGGAGTGATAGCTTAGTAGTTAAGAATTAGTACTCTTCTAGCTGAGAACCAAAGTTCAGTTCATAACACTCACAATGGATGGTGGCTGATAACTGCCTAAAATTCCCGATCCATGGAGTGCAATGCCCTCTTCTGGACTCTGAGGACACCTGCATTCATCCACACATAGTATATACATACACAAACACACACATACACACATTTTAACGTTTTATTTTGATGTGCATGTGTGTTAGACCTGCATATATGTGTACCCACAGAGACCAAAAATGTGGCATGGAATTCCCTAAAATTTTAGTTACTTATAGCTGTGGGCCTCAATGTGGATACTGGGAATTGAACCTAGGTCTTCCAGAAAGCAGTCTGTATTCTTTACCACTGAAATATCAATCCAGTCCCCATGCTCTGTTCTTTCTAATGCCATCAAGTACTAGTCAAATAAAATAATGAGATTTTCTCGCTATAAAAATTTTCCAGGTCCCACCATTTGCCTGCGAATTTCATGATTTCCTCCTTTTTAATCGCTGAATAGTATTCCATTGTGTAAAAGTACCACAATTTCTGTATCCATTCCTCAACTGAGGGACATCTGGATTGTTTCCAGGTTCTGGCTATTACAAATAAAGCAGCCATGAACATAGTTGAGCAAATGTCCTTGTTGTGTACTTGAGCCTCTTTTGGATATATGCCCAGGAGTGATATAGCTGGATCTTGAGGAAGCACTTTTCTTAATTGTCTAAGAAAGTGCCAGATTGATTTCCAGAGTGGTTGTAAAAATTTACATTCCCACCAGCAGTGGAGGAGGGTTCCCCTTTCTTCACATCCTCTCCAGCATGTGTTGTCACTTGAGTTTTTGATCTTAGCCATTCTGGTGGCTGTAAGGTGAAATCTATGGGTTGCTTTGATTTGCATTTCCCTGATGACTAAGGACATTGAACAGTTCTTTAAGTGTTTTTTGGCCATTTGATATTCCTCTATTGAGAATTCTCTGTTTAGTCTGTTCCCCGTATTTTAATTGGATTACTTGATTTGTTGCTGTTTAACTTCTTTAGTTCTTTATATATACTGATATTAGCTCTCTGTCAGTTATAGCGTTAGTGAAGATTCTTTCCCAATCTGTAGGCACTTGAAGCTTTTTAATCAAAATAATCTCAAAGTCTTTTAGAAGGGAAGATGCTGTTTTCTAGTCCTTGTTAGCAGTTATATAGCTAATGAAATACAAGTCAACAAACATTTCATAAAATTTTGCTGATGTTACCTCTTATAAAGAAAAGATAACCTTGAATTTACCTTCTTCTGGTAATTTTATTCAGATCCCCCTCATGTATGTATATAAGAAGTATTTTTTACTGTGTTAGGCTTCCATACAACCCCTCAAATAGTCATTAGTATTATCTGATCCTTCCTGCCTTCCATATCTCAACTCCTTTCCTTACACTCTCTTTTTGGAAATCTCATTCTAGCCCCTACTCCTGTTCATAACAACCTATTCTATTTCATCTTCCTAGGGAGATCCATTCCTCCCCCTAGTTCTTTCCTCTATACCTAATGTGTGGTTATATAGGTTGTAGCTTGCTTAATAATGACTTAAGAGCTCAAAACCATACATAAAGAAACACAAATTATAGTTGTCTTTCTGGGTCTGTTACACCACTCAGGATGAATTTTAATAGCTCCATCAATTTATTTAATTTCTGTAAATTTCATGATTTCAGTTTTTAACAGCAGAGTAATGTTACATTGTGTAAATGTACCCCATTTTCTTTATCCATTCTTCTGTTGAGAGACATCTAGGTTGTTTCCAGTCTCTGATTATTATTAATAGAGCAGCAATAAACATGTTTGAGCAAGTGTGTTTCTGATAAGACGAAGCATCCTTTGGGTATATACCCAAGAGTGATACAGCTGGACCTTGAACTGGATCTATCTACTTGATGTAGATAGACCCCACCTTCCTGAGGAACCACTACATTGACTTCATAGTGGCTGTTTCCTTCCCACCAGCAATGTGTGAGTGTTCCCTTTATTCAATATAACACCAACCTCTCCTAAACAAACTAAGCTTTCAGTACTGAAAGTGGGTCACATTTAATTGAGTTCTTGACCAAAGAGGTTCCATGGAACCCCCCCCCCCAAACAACCCAAGCTATTGTCAAGGCTATTGGTTCCTCTACAAAAATAAAAAAATAAAAATTAAATTTAAATTAAAAGTTTAAAAAACCTGATGGCAAGGCTCTATTGTTAAAGAAAACACCTACACAACTCACTGAACATGCTGACATCAAGATGGTGTCTACCTAGACCCTTCAACACTACAGACTAGTATCCATGGTATTGGAAGGTACTTTTCACGCCAAAAGAGAAAGGTAAATACCGATCAAGCTACAAACTCTGCAATCTACGAGAGTGACCCAAACAAGATACTTTAGTGTAATAGTGGCATAAAGCTTGTGGGAGGAAACAATCAATATCAGATTTAAGTTAAGCCCCACTCCATAAAATAAAACTGCTAGGTGGCCAAGAATCTAAGATTAGGTAAGATGAGGAACTTGAGAAAAACCAAATGCTACTGTTCTGCCAAAGGAACATAGCAAGAAAATGACTCATAATGACATAGATCAACGCCTTGTTCAAGTATTGTAAAAAGAGGAGCTTCTTCCTCAAGAAGATGGGAACAAATAGAGATGAAAAACAAGAGTGTGCAGGGAGTGAAGTAGTCAGCCTTAAAAGGGATATCTTCATCAAATCCCACCCCACCCCTGAGGGCTCAGGGGCTCCAATGGATGAGGAAGCAGAAAGAGTGTAAGAACCTGAGGGGATGGATAGCACCAAGGAATCAAGACATTCTAGAAACAACAGGACTGGTACACAAATGAACTCACAGATACTCTGACAGCATGTCCACAGCATGCATGGGTCTGTGTGAAAGGGGGTTTTTAGAGCTGAAAGGGGAAGTAGACATAAGTCCCCATCCCTAACCCAGAAGCTATCTCCAATTGATAACCACGTGCAAATGAAAGTTTCGTTTTCTCCAAGGAAATCTCACTAGGGAAACAAACCACCCTTACAGGTAGCTCCTATGCCAAACAGTACATAGCTATCAGGAAACAAAACAAAACATCCACCACTTCTTTGGAGGTTCTTTGACTCATAAGGTTAAGTCAGGGCATTTTTTTCTCCCTTACTGGTACTTTGTGTATTGAATTTCATCTCCAGTTTTAAGCTTTTATGAAATCCCAGTGTGTGGACATGTGTTTTGTGGCTCTGCATCTACATGCATTTCTTCTGCTTTTTCTTCAGCTCTTTTTCTTGTTTATCTTGTCATATTTTAATTCATTTATTTTTACTTATGTTATTTTATTTTTAGTCTTTAAATACCTAACAGGAAAAAAAAATGTATATCTAGATGGGAGGGAGGTGGAGATAAACTGGGATGAGTAGAGGGAGGGAAACCACAATCAGAATATATTGCGTGAAAAAAAAATCTCCTTTCAATAAATTTAAAAAATATATATTCTTCTATCCAGCTATAGATACCAGGTGCCTATAGACAGACACAAGCAAGTTCCACATTTGCAGATTCAAACAGTTGAAAGGAAAAATGTTTTTATTCTATTGTACTGAGCTGGTATGCACTTTTCCTTGACATTCTCCCCTAAATAATACACTTTAATAACTATCAACATATAATTTGTATTGTATTCTGTTCTATAGGTTATCTAGAAATTTTTCCAAGTAGTGAAGGTTATATAGCTTATAAGCAAATACAAGGCCATTTGATACACAGGACTTGAACATATCTATACACTTCAGTATCTAAAAGTTCTGCATCCACTTGCCCGCAGATGTGATGTGAAAGTGTATATGCCCATGAATATATATATATATATGTGAAAGTGTATATATGTATATATTTGTGTGTATATATAGGTATATATAATGGAGAAAGATATAATGGAGAAAGAAGGCTCTTTTCAAGTCTACGTGACTACCCGCTGGCTGCAGAGAATGCTGGCCTTGTGCATGCAAACGTGTATACACTTTCCTCCTCCAAGGCAAGGGGACCTCCAACTTGTACAGTTGGAGAAGACAGGTGATAGTTGCACATACATTTTCCATGAATTAGGTTTTTTGAACACCTGGACTAGTATCCTGTAGTGTTTAGGTCCTTATTCAACAGGACAGCTCTGAGTTGTTTCTTCACACTGAGAGAGACAGAGAGAGAGAGAGAACAGTACTCAAATTAATCCTAGGTGAAACCTGGCACTTTTACCAGGGAAAAACAATGCAGGGTGAGGACATCTGCACACTTACATTTAAGGGAGCATATCGGAGCACAAATTGGGTCATCTCAGGAAATATAAAAGCATTATTCCTCTGAGATTTGAAAGAAAAAAATGTAATTACTTCTTCCACCAAGCATGAGTCTTTTCAATACCTTTCATTTTTGTCCCCTGGAAATGAAAAGAGGTTTACATTAAAAAGGCATTTCCTCCGACTCCATGTCCTTGAGCCACACAAATGTAAACCATCCCCTCCCTCCTTCTTTTGAAGAGAAAGGGGGCTTCAATCTTTCCTCCTGAACACGGTCCATTTAAATAAGGGGATAGAGTCCATCTTTTCTATCAGCCCCATTGTTTGACTTGTCAGTAATAACACTTGAGCTGAAATTGTACAGGCGTCCTGGTAATTTAGTAATTATTGACATGGTGCTGAGCAGGAAATGATAGCAAACAGAAGGAACTGTTAAGGAGAAATGAAATAAAAGATGTTCATATCATCGTTGAATAATGGTTGAGATCATTTTGTGCCTTAAGTAGACCCAGGACACCTTTTTCCATTTTCCTGACACATTTATAATTTATGCTTTGTAATAGTTCCAAATATTTTTAGGACACTGGACTTTGTTTGAGAATCTTGCCTAGCTGAATGAGAATCACGAAGCACACAGACAGATGAGTGGGTGATGTGACCTGTCGATGCTTCCTATTTAAGCAATAACCCCTTTCTCTCTGCCTGCCTCCCCGCCTAATGCTTTATTCTATTTCTCTTTTTAAATTTGCATTTCCACTTATTATCATACTCACTCTAGCTAGGACCTCTATAGCTGGTCTCGCTACGGTAACCTGTGCAGTTACACTAGTAGATGGTGCTTGCGTTTATTTATTAATTAGTACATCTCAGTACTACAGTACTTATAAGAACTTCTTTGAAGTTTTGCTAGCATGATTTTCACTACTGGTTTAAATAAAATCACATTTTCTTCATTAAAACAACTGTACTGTAGTAAAAGACACTGGTGTATATTGATGTGCATGTGTGCTGACAAAGTTATAATGTTGAGTCAGAATATACAAATTTGACAATAATTTAATGGAAGCATAAGAATAATGACTGTAAAATTACAGCACCTGTGCTTATAACCTTGAATTCTGTGAAATGAGAATGGCATCCTTTGTATGGGCTGGTAGGTTGGTTAGTATTTCCCGCCGTACTACTAAGCCCCTCAGAATGATTGATATAACAAATGTTAACCCAAAAAAATGTATCTTGTTCTCAAAACACCACACTTCTCAGTGGCACTGAAACATCTTTCCTAAAATGCAACAATATTAGCTTTTAAAATGCTTCACCAAAAAGGAATAGCAAATACTCAAACTACGTAGGGCAAATGACTACCAAATGAAAGATGGGATGGAAACAACGCTTGATGCCGTTCAGGACTAGATTGGGGAATATGATTGTAAGATCGACATCCACAGGCTGTATTTTCACTAAGGGAGGGTTTAGCTGTGATGGTTTCCCTTATGAACCAGGAGCCACCTACAATACTTCAAAGCAAAAGCTTGCTTATTTCACCTAAAAGAATAAATTATCCATATCTAGCATGGCATAACTTGAGACTCAGAAAGGAGCATCAAAATGTTGCCTAAATGGTGATTATGGGCTAAATGATCACTGACTTCTTACCTTTCTGACTCTTGAGCAAGATTTTTCAACTACATCAGTTTCCCCATCCCATTCCTCCCTCCAACCACTCCCATGTCACTCCCTGTCAAACTGAGAGCATCTTTTTCTTTATTATTGTTGTGTGTGTGCACACATATATAAATACAACCTGCTGTGAATGTCAGCCAGTTATTTATATTACTTCTTTTAATTTTTTTCTCTTCTCACTGTTGTTATATCACTAAAATCACTACTATAAGAATTAGATAAAACACATAATTTTTACAGTCAGCATAGCATAAATTCACACATAAGCTGCTATGATATTTACATATCCAGTCTATTGGTACAATTCTCTTGTACCAGGCATATCTTTCTTTTCAGCAGCCTTCAAGGCTTTTTCCATCATTAATTAATTTATTTATTCACTTTACATTGCCCTTCCTACATGTCACCCCCCCCATTCTCCCTTCTCCTCCTTAGAAAGTACTAATCTACCTTGACACATTAAGTCACTGCAGAACTAAGCACATCCTCTCCCACAACTCTCTGTCCCTGGGACCAGACAAGACAGCCCACTTAGGAGAACAGCATCAAAAGGGAGGTATCACAGTCAGAGAGGGCCCCCACTCCACTCCAGTTGTTGGGGGCTCCACATAAAGACCAAGCTGCACATCTGCAAGATGCATGCAGGGTCCTAGGACCAGTCCATGCATGCACTTTGGTTGGTGGTTCAGTCTCTGTGATCCTCCATGAGCCCAGATTAGTGGACTCTTTAGGTTTTCTTGTGGAGTTCCTTACCCCTCCAGCTTCCCCCACTCTTCCCCAGCTCTTTCATAGGACTCTGCTGAGTTCTATCTAATGTTTGTCTGTGGGTCTTTGCATCTGTTTTTATTAGCTGCTGGGTGAAGCCTCTCAGAGGAGTTATGGTAGGCTCCTGCCTACAAGCATAGTGGAGTAATATTAATAGTGTCAGGGACTGGTTCTCTCCCATAGGATGGGTCTCAACTAGGGCCGGGCTTTGGTCGGCAATTCCCTCAATCTTTGCTCAGATTTTGTCCCTGCATATCTTGTAGGCAGGACAAATATCGTGTCAAAAGTTTTGTGGGTGGGTTGGTGTCCTCATCCAAATATGGAAGTCCTGCCTGGCTACAAGAGGTGGCCAATTCAGGCTTAATATCCCCCACTGTTAGGACTCTCAGCTAGAGTGACCCCCATAGACTTCCTAGGGATTTCCCTATCCCAGGTCTCTAGCAAGACCCAGAGTTGCCCCTCTACCTCTGGTTTCCACTCTTTCACTCATCCTTTGTCCTTCATCCCTCCCCAGCATTCCCTACTCCTAATCCCTACCCCGGCTCCCCAACATCCTCCTCTCCTACTTAGTTCCACCTTCAATGCCTATTTTTTTCCATGTCTGAGTGAAGTTCAAACATCCTCCCTTGGGCCCTCCTTACTTCGTGTCTTTGGGTTTTTGGATTACAGCATGTTTATCCTGTACTTTATGACTAATATCTATTTATAAGTGAGTACATACCATTCATGTCTTTCTGCATCTGAGTTATCTCACTCTGAATGATATCTTTAAGTTCCATCCATTTGTCTGAAAATTTCATGATGTCATTATTTTTAATAGTTGAGTACTATTCCCTTGTGAGATTTCGCTGGCTTTCCTTTTTCCTTGTATCCTCTCAATTGCAAAGCAAAATGAATCAGAATAACATATTTTAATGGTGGATACTAGCCAATTATAGCAGTTCCATGACAGTTTTCATAGATTGCTGAATGCATTTGACCTGCACACTATTGTCATACTTAACAAATTATGAAAAAAATCTCATTTAGCTTTGTTTTTTTTTTTTTTTTTGGTGTGTAGTATTGCATTTGGTCTTTCCTCACTGGGAACTTTTGAAGAATAAATATTGCATTTGTTCTGTTGTCCAGCAGCCTCATTTAGAGATTAAGGAACGCTGTTATTAGGAAGGAAACAGAACCTCAGGATAAGAACAGCAGTGATGGTCCATTTGTAATTTGGGCACATGCAAGTTTAACTCAGAATCAGGCTTAACGGGGGAGAAGAGTTCATGTCAGTGTGCAGCTACTGCTTGGACTTCATATTTTGGTTCTCTAAAAGACTGAAAGCTCAGAAAAAGAGTAGAATGAAGTTCTTGATGATAGTTTCACTGCTCCTCAGCCAAGAAACCATACCTTTACCCTTTGACCTTGTGCCATCCTTTGACATGTAAATCCCAGCATCTGTGTCCTGCATCTATAACAGTCACTCATTGTACCAAGCTTGGACAAGGTCCAAGCAAACACTCTGAAATGCTCAATTAAATTTCCGAGAGAACAGAATACATGGACTGGGTCATAATGGTGGTGAGAGAAATAGTAACCATTCTTGTGGTGGTGAAGACCATAAGGGTGTGGTAAGACCCTTTGTGCAAGCCATGTAATGAGCCAAAGTAGTATTCCTAAAGCACAAAGGAAGTTCTTTATCACTGAAACAACTGTCTACTTTGAGTTGGAGTCTACTTTGATTTGAGTTGAAGGTGGTGTTTCTTTAGTCATGGTTTCTGTTGATGTTTATGGTCTAGCTCTTTCCTAGCAAGACAGAGCATATGCAGGGACACGTGAACTCCTTAAGGAAGAGAACAGCTCCAGGGGAACCTGTTGCTTCTTTTTAGGTACCACTAGGGTGAAGAAGCCATATGGCCACTGTGCTGCTCAATTTTTGTTTGCTTATTTGTTTGTTTATTTTGTCAACTTGACAAGAGCTATAGGCACCTGGGAAGAGGGATCTTCAACAGAGAAAATGTCTCCATTAGATTGACCTGTAGGCAATTCTGGGGGCATTTCCATGGATCTGAAAGACCCAGCCTACTGTGGGAAAGGACACCCATGGACAGGTTATTCCGGGATGTATAAGAAAGCAGGATGAACAAACCATGGAGAACAAACCACTGAGCGGTATTCCTCTATGCTCTCTGTTTCAGCACTGACCTCACTTCCCTTCATGATGCATTAAGTTGTAATATGAAATAACCTTTTTCCCTCAAGTTGCACTTGGTTGTGGCATTTACCACAGCGATAGACAATAGGTCAGGACAACCACCATAGCCACAAGGGAATGCTGGAAACCATTGGCGCTGCATGTGTTCAATGACAAGAAAACACAAGTTTGGTGATATGCTAAGAAGACATTGAAAACTTTGAATGCTGGCCAGACTTTTAAGGAGATATAAAGACATATCTAGATGGCTTTGGGAAGATGTGAACAAATTAGTAAGAGGAAAAGACAAAATGTGGAAGAATCTGAATATACTCTCTTCTTTTCCCAGCGTCCTTGCCCCTCTTAGCATGGCCTTCCTACCTATATACCAGCAACTGAGCTGGCTTCGGTGGCTACCAGTTAAATAAATTAAATAAACCTGCTAACAGGATCTACACATTTCCTCAGCATTCAAGTCAGAATTAAAACACGCATGCCCCACACCAAAACAATTTGAAATGTGAGGTCTTCCCATTGTCTCTTTAGTAAGGTGAGATGTGGTAAAAACAGGTTGGTCTGTTCCAAGATGCACTGAATTCATCTTTTATTTTAGTTATATCTTTTCTCTAAGCTAGGTTTTCCTAGTGATGGCTACATGAAGAATATCTGTGCCTTGTGGAGTGCTAGCTACTTCCTTTGGTCATTTCATGGGGTAGTGAACAGACAGCACTCTGTCATGAACAGGTATGAGCCTAATTTAACTAAAAACAGCAAGGAAAGAGCTGAAGTTTGAAGCACTCCTTTCCTGCTTTCAAGTTGAAGGGAAACATTTCACTCTTCTTATGTCTGCTTGTACCCTTTATAAATGCTGTGAGCACGGTGATAAATATGGATCTATTTTCATTTTTCTGCATACAGATATCCAGTTGGACCAGCACCATTTGTTGAAGATGCTGTCTTTTTTCCATTGAATGGTTTTGGCTTCTTTGTCAAAAATCAAGTTTCCATAGGTGT
>JAQQSO010004964.1:0-12386 GCA_028658305.1 Pachyuromys duprasi | reverse complement strand
CTTTAAACATGAATGGGTGTTGGATTTTGTCAAATGCTTTCTCAGCATCTAGGGAGATGATCATGTGGTTTTTCTCCTTCAGTTTGTTTATATGGTGGATCACATTGATGGATTTGCGTATATTGAACCACCCTTGCATGCCTGGGATGAAGCCTACTTGGTCATGATGGATGATGTCTTTTATGTGATCTTGGAAAAAGAAAACATATCAAGCCACACATCCACACATCCAGATCAATCTACTTCACTCAGATTCAAGGACCAGCCACATCTAGAAACATCAAGAAAAATATATTAATAACATTAAGAGGAACAACTGGGTGTCCAGTGGCTCAGTAAAGCCGGCACATGAACACGCACCTTGAATTCTCTTCTCTGAAGAGGAATAAAAGGAATATGCACATGTCATATATTGTCTACTTTCTTAGAGTATTGAAGGAGCTGACACTTACTGTAAAACACTGGGGTCCGAAGTTTAAAAATCACGTGTAAATATAAATTTTAGGATTTCATAAATAATGATATTGACTAGGAATAATCAGCAAAAACTCATTCAAACATTCAAATGACACTTAAAGTATGTATTAAGGACCATAGATGTGATGGAGTATGACATTAAAACTATGATCTATCCATTTACCTACACGACATCTACATATATACATATGCATTTGTACATCATTTCATACCTTCTTTATAAATATATTTGTTTTGTTTTGTGTTTACATGTTTATACAAATGTATATGTGTATATTTCTCTTAAATTTAATACAAATTCCATTTGTATGACTAGGATAATTTGCTTTCAGCCCTGAAGCAAGCATTGAAGTAAATGACATATTATGAAAAAAAAAAAAGCACTTAAACTTAGTAATGAAGATGACCAAAATGAACTTCTCCGCAAAATACTATAGTTAAAATGCTGGGAGTACAGAACAAAGTACTTAGGAAACTGCAAACAAGAAGTACTAAATTTCAGAGAAAAGAAGTCTATAGACTTCCCTATAGAGACCCTGAAAGCAAGGAGACCATGCAAAGGAGTATTTCTTTATTTGTTTTCTTTTCTTTTGTTCTTTGATATGGGGTTTCTTTGTGTAGCCTTGACAGTCCTGGACTTGCTTTGAAGAGCAGGCTGACATCAAACTCACAGCAATCCACCTGCCTCCGAGTGCTGGGATTACAGGCTTGCACCACAGTGCTTGGCTGCAAAGGAGTATTTCAAACCCTTAATAGTTATAACTGCCAACTGAGATTATTGCTACATTCAGGAAAGTCAAATTTAAAACGTAGAGAGAAATTTTAAAAATCTTCTAAGATGGACATTAAGTAAAGCAACCAAGGACAAGCAAGACAATACAGCAGAAGATACTTGAGGGAATGCTTCACAGCAAAGAGGAAGAAAGATATACAAACAAGAAGTTCAAATGTACGTAAACAGATGAGAATTATGAAAGAATCAAACATTGTTCAAGTAGGCAAACATGTAAAATGCCAAGGCAAATAAGAAAGAAAGAAAAGAACATGGACAGATTTAAAATAATATCTAAGAAATAAACAGGGATACGTATGAACTTTCCAAAAATAAAACTAAATGATTTTGCTCCCCGACTAAGAAACATGGACTATTTGATTTAAGTTTTTAAAAATATACAACCATTCATTTTTCTGGGGAGAAAAAACAAAACAGCGGAAAACCTTAATCAATTGTGTCCTGGATAGTTTTATGTCAACACAAACTGGAGTTATCTGAGAGGAAGGAACCTCAGTTAAGAAATTGCCTCCATAAGATGAGGTTGCAGGCAAGTCTGTAAGTAGCAAGTAATGAGGTAGGGCCCAGCACATTGTGGATGGTTCCATCCTTGGGTGATGGTCCTGGATTCCAAAAGAAAGGCTGGAAATGCTCTGAAGAGCAAACCAGTAAGCAGCACTTTTCCATCGCTTTGGCACTAGCTCCTGCCTCCAGGTTTCTGCCCTGCTTGGGTTATTGTCCTAAATGACTTTGATCATGAACTGTGATGTGGAAGCATTAGCCAAATAAAACATTTCCTCCCCAAGTTTCTTTGGTCATGGTGTTTCATCTTGCAACAGTAATCCTAATGAAGACCAATGACAAAGCTGTACACTGATAGAAAACAGAGATACAAAAAGTGATGTCCTAAGAAAATGGAAATTCAGAGCAAACAGGAGTAGCTATACTCATATCTGGAAATATATATATATATTTCAAAACAAAATTAGGAAATAAAATGGAGTGTTTGGGTCTGAGAATCACTGAAGAAAGACCAAAGACTCAAGTATTATGCAGAAGCAAGAAGCATTTATTCTACAGAAATTTACCTACATGCTGGATCCATCATTCTTTAGAATGGGACCATGAGCAAGAAGGCTTAATTTAAAGGCAATTAGGGAGATTCCAAGGATTGAGGTAGCCTTTCATTTGAGTAGTTAGTAGTGACTCAGAAGGTAGGGAGGATTTAGGATTTCCTAAACATTTAGGAACTTTCCAGAGTTGCTAAGGACTTTTCCTCAGGTTTGCTGAATCATTATATTTAGCTCAAGCCCATGTGTTAACCTGTAAGCTCATTGGTTAGCTATGAGCTGTGGCTTTTCCAGAAACTTGTTTTTCTGTGTCCTGAAAAACAAAAACTTAGGCCTAGTTAGGCAAAGTTGAAAGGAAGCCTGTCGTGAAGTCATATTAGCCAAACATTGAAACTCTCTGTGGGTTCTCTCAGGGGATGTGGAGATGTTAGACCTCTAGGGACCAGTGTAAGTTAATAAAAGGAAAAGCATATTAAAAATATATAGTAATTATAAATAAGTACAGCAGATTCTGTCACTCCCAAGTTCTTTTTAATATATAATAACCACTATTGAACACAGTAGGTGAGCTACAGTAATGGTAGGTATCTTCAATATCCTTCTTTACACAAAGGTCAACGCAACCAAACACAAATTAAGAAACCTTAGAGTTAAACTGTATTGTAGAGTATGAGTTCTTCTCAGGAGCCTATACAATGTTCTGTAAAATTTCTCACATTTTAAATAATATGATAAGACTCAAAAATTATCCAAAAAAAGATTTTTTTTCATTTTCTCAGATCATCACAGAATGAAAATAGAAAAGGTTATAGAGATACAAGTGCATGGAGACACATTCATTTATTGATCTTCCTTACACACCTTGGCATTTTGCTGCTTTGCTTAGTTAATAAAAAGAAACTATGAATAACTATTATGTCATTGAATACATTAAGATAAAAATATAAATATTTCTAGAATCAAATGAAAATGAAAACCAAACTGAACAGAGCACTTGAGATATAGTGAGCATAGTCTTAAGAAAAAAGTTTGCAGCTGAGTGTGCACATTAATAAACAAAAAGAAATGTCTGATTAAATAAATAACCTAATAAAATACACTTCAGTTTCTTCCAAAACAAATTTAAATGTCTAAGAACAGAATAAGTGTTAAATATTAGAGCTTAAATTTATAGCATAGAAATCAAAAGAACAATACTCAAGGTCAGTAAAAGAAATGCAGGTCCTTTCAAACAATAACATATCTGACAAATCCTTAGTAAAATAAACCAAAACAGAGAGAAGACAAACTCTCAAAACCATAGAGAAGGGGAAAAATATTCTGGTTATTTGAATGAAAATGGTCCCCATATCCTCAAATATTTTGTTTAGTCAAAAGTTAGTGGAACTGTTTGAGGAGGATTAGGAGGGATATCCTCGTTGAAGTAGGCACAGCCTTGTTGAAAAACATGTATCACTGAAGTGGGCTTTAAGATTTCACAATGTGTGTCAGGATCTCTCTCTCTCTCTCTCTCTCTCTCTCTCTCTCTCTCTCTCTCTCTCTCTCTCTCTCTCTCTCTCTCTCTCTCTCTCTCTCTCTCTCTCTCTGCTTGATGCCAGCATGTCAGGATGTAAATCTCTCAGGTATTTCTCTAGCACCATGCCTGCCTGCATGTCATCATGCTCACCACCATGATGAAAAAGACTAACCCCCTAAATGGTAAATAACTTCCTAGTAAATGCTTTCTTCTAAAAGTTGGCTTGATCAAGATGTCTCTTCACATAAATACAACAGTAAATAAAGCATTAATTGCTATCAAGCACTGGGATATTGTTGTGGCAATCTGGACCATGCTGTTTGTTACAGACATACAGAACAATGTAGTACTTAGAATTTGAAAAGTCGTTGAATGCTTTAAGCAGTGCTTGATAGACCATCCTAGCAGAAACTTGGAAGACAGTAGTGCAGAAGGTTATGTGAACTATTCAAATCTGTCTCAAGAGGTTTCAGAGATAAAGAATATTAGCAACTGGCATGGGGACCATTCTTGTGATATTTGGGCAAAGAATGTGGCTGCTTTTGCCCTTATCCTAAAAGAATGTGACTGGGGCTAAATTGAAGCATTTTTGGATTAACATCATTGGCAGAGATTTAAAGACAAGCTAGTATCTGCTGTGCCTCGTGGTTGTTAGTGTGACCCCTCTTATGCTGATCTACAATGAAAAGGAAAACTCAGGGCAAAAAGAAGTACACTATGTACAGTTTGAGGAGAAAAGGACCACTAAGAAAGGTGATGGTGGAGCCAAATCTGCTCAAGCAGATGAGAAGCTTAAAGGCCTGATGCTGAGTGGAGTAAAACTAGGAGGGGTGAGGGGGAACCCCCACAGAGCTAATCCTGAAACCTGTGGAAGAAACGGGGCAAGTGATCCCCCAGGCTTAAAAAACAAAGTCTTGTGCAACTGCAGTTCTTGGAGGGGCAAGTTACAACCCCAGCAAGCAGGAAAACTTAGCAGGTTCAGCCCTTTGGGTCTGGCTTTAGAATCAAGAAGCATACAGCAAAGTGGTTATAGAATCTTTCTCCACAGTTAAACGAAGCAGCTGAGGCCAGGCATTTCATAAGGAGTCCCTGTGTGGAGGCCCAGACGCCATTGTGTGAGGGTGAAACCTACAGTGCATTGGAGACCCCAAGATGCTGGAGCTGACAGGGTTGTAAAATATCAGAAAAGGAGAGTTACAAGCAGGGTGTGGAACCAGCCCAAGAAAGAGAAGTATGTTCCAGTCAGCAATGCTGGAAGCAAAAAGCCATCTCAAAACTCTTTAACAGGCTGGGAAGTGTGGTATGTGCACCTGGAGGCATCTAGGAGGCAGAAACAGGGGGATCTCTTTGAGTTCAAGGCCAGCCTGGCTTACAGAGTGAGTTCCAGGACAGCCACCTTTATACAGAGAAATCCCATCTCAAAAAACAAACAAACAAGAACCCCTTTAACATCAAACATGGAGTTACAGGATTAAAGTTTGCCCTGCTAGTTTTTGGTCTTGTTTTGGTCCAGTATTTCTTTATTATGCCCCTTTCTTCCTTTTTGGAACAGTATGTATAGTTAGTGCTGTTGTATGTTAGAAGTATGAGATTTGCTTTTTTATTTTGATTTTACAGGGATTAAAGTAAGAGAATGCCTTAAGCCTTAGAAGAGTAGACTTTTCTACTCTTGAGACTATTGAAGTTGTACTGAATGCATTTTGCATTATAATACAGCTAGAAGCCTATGAGAGACAAGGAGTAGAATATGGTGATTTGAATGAGAAGGTTCCTGTTGGGGGTTGGCCTAGTGTGAAATGCTGGTCCCCAAAATCTGGTTTCTGTACATATTTTAGTACATATTTTAGTATATATTTATTAAATTTATTTATTTAAAATATTTTATTTTAATATATATTAAATAGACCTATGGCTACAGTTCAACTGATCTGACAATGGCTGGCTATGAAAGGAAAGTCCAAGAATTGCTCGATCCACAATGCTGCATATCTCAGTTTATTTTCAGTATAAGTTAGAATCCCAAAAAAATGTATGTTGTAATGCTTGTGAAGGAATTGATTAGCTTGTGATATGAGAGCAAGCAGACAAAGAGCAAAAGCTTCCCTCTTCCATATCACTATAAAGGCTTCCAGCAGAAAGTATGATCCAGATTAAAGAAATGTGCCTTTCTACCTCAAGATTTGGATTAGACAGCTCTCCCTACTTCAAATTAAGCAAAAAACCACCCACATGTATGCCCTTCATTTTTTTTTATTTTATGTTTCCTAGATGTAATCAAGTTGGGAGCAAAGGATATCTATCACAGGCATTAATACAATTCAGAAGACTGTTATGGAATATCTTGAAAAATATATCCTACTGTTATAAAATGCCAGGGCAATGAATCAATTGCTGGTACAAATAATCTAACAAAATTGAACTCAGATTATAAAAAACAACCTACACTTATAAACAATAAACACTCACTTAAAAAGTTATTTTACACAGAAATAAAAAAGTCTCCTAACATCAAAATGCCCAGGAATAGAAGCAGCCGCTGATAAATTCTATCAGAATAAACCCTGAAAGGCTTTGAGCAATCCAGAGGAAAAAAAATGTATGTCTGGAGGTACCACAATAATGAATTTCACATTGTATTACAGAGCCATAGCAACAAAAACAGTGGGTACAGGCACAGAAAACAGACATAGTAGACCAATGCAATAGAGTAAAAGACTCTGAAATAGGTGTACACAGCCGCAGATATTTGATTTTTAACAGAATGATCAAAAGTGCGGTTTGAGAAGAGGTCCACATTTTTAACAAAAGGTGCTGCTAAAACTGGATATGCGCATGTAAAAGACTGAACCAAATCCAGGTCTCTCATCCTACAAAAAAGTTAACTTCAAGGGACACAATGACCTTATTATAAATCCCGCCATTCTGAAACTCCTAACTGAAAACACGGGATATTCCTGAAGAAATGGGAATAGCAGAGAATGCCCTGAGCTAAGGAAATAATATCAAGATTTATTAAATGTGATAGCACCAAATTAAGAGACTATGGAAGAATGTGGAGGGGAAGGCAGAAAAGAAGAGGGAAGGAGGATGAGAAAGCTTACAGGATGGAAGACAGTCTGCCAGCTCATTACCTGACAAGATAGCAGTACTAGGAAAAGAACTCGTAAAATTAAGTATCAAGGACAAATGACTTAGTCCTTAAGTTGACAACTGAACTTTATAATTTAAAAAATAAAAAAGAGGAATATGGCCAAGGAATACATGAAGAAAATGATCTATTTAGCCCTCAGGGAAATACTATTTAAAACTTCACCACTTCTCCATTTCACCAGCATTAGAATATCTATCCTGAAGAAAAAGGAAAAAAATTAGCAATTTAGTGAGGACATTGAGGCAAAATGAATACATAGACACTGTTGAGGGAAATGTAAATTAGAATATCCACATAAGAAATTGGTTTGGAAGTTTCTATAAATAAATAAATAAATAAATAAATAAATAAATAAATAAATAAATAAATAAAGTAGACCTAACATATGCTCTAGCCATTTCACTTCAAGCCAATAGGCAATACAGATACCCTGTATCCATGTGAATCCCAATACTATCCAAAGAAGTCAGATTATCTTATCAGCCTTAGTACTCACCAACAGATTAATTGATTAGAAGTGAGATATCTTGAATATTGCTTAGCAATAGCTATAAAAATAAAACAACAAAATCATGATGTCCATAGGGAAATGAGCAGAACTAGAAGATGATCGTGAAATAAGACACACTCAGAAAGACAAGCATTGTTTATCTCACATAAAAAGTACAAAAGGCAAAAGATGTACAAATAGAAGATAAACTGTAATAGAAGGGATAAATGATCAGAATCAGACAAGGATGTGTATACATAAGGGAAGATGTGTGTATATAATAAAAGTACATTGTGTGCATGTGGGACAATAATCACAGTGAAACCTCAGACTTTATACAGTAATTCTGTAAAATGTCTGAAGAAAAGAGTGGTTATATGAAGTAGACTCAGAGTAACAAAATTACAAAAAATTTGATAATTATTAAATGATAACTTCACCAGGAAGTTACGACCATCCTAAACATATGAATTTGAAATAACAAAAAGGCAAAAATATATGAAACATAAGTGGAAAAGAACTAAAAGGAGAAGTAGACAAATTCTCAATTTTAATGAACTGATTTCAACACTACTTTATAAATAAGTTTATGTAACTACTAAACAAAATGTGATTCAGGACACAGCAGAACTTAAACATTAACAAGAAGGCTTTTACTGATGTAATTGGAACATTCAGTGTACCTGCAGAATTCTATTCTTTTATAGTGCATATAGAATACAGACCAACATTAATATCTTAATTAGGGTTTTATTGATGTGAAAAAAAATAGCATGTCTAGAGCAACTCCTATAAAGTAAAACATTTAATTTGGTATGGCCTACAGTTCAGACCTTTAGTCCATTATTATCATGGCAGGAAGTAACGAGGCACATGAGAAGACATAGTGCTGGAAAAGTAGCTGAGAGTTCTACATCTTGGTCTGCACACCCAAGGAAGGGACCATGAGCGACAAGGCCTGTCTCAAGCTTCTGAAACCCTAAAGCGCACCTCCAAAGGCAAACTTCTTCCAGCAATGTCACATCTATTCCAACAAGGCCACATCTCCTAATAATGTTACTCCCTATGAGCCTATGATGACCATTTTCTTTCAAACAATCTCAGTCAATTATTTTATAATTTACAAATTGCCAAGCAAATTTAAACATACCAAATTGCATTGTGGCAGGCAAGCATGGTAGCACATAGTACATGCTGGTAGAAGCAAGAAGGTGAGACATGACATTTTCTTTTTTTTTTAATTTTTTAAATATTAATCACAGGTTCTTTACTTTGTATCCCAGCCGTAGCCCCCTCCCTTATTCCCTCCTAATCCCACCTTCCCTCCCTCATCTCTGCCCTGTCCCTTTCCAAGTCCACTGATAGGGGAGGTCCTCCTCCCCTTCCATCTGACCCTGGTTTATCAGGTATCTTCAGTACTGGCTGTAATGTCCTCCTCTGTAGCCTAGCAAGGCTGCTACTCCCTCTGGGGTGGGGGGGGGTTAAGGAGCCAGTCTTTCAGATCATGTCAGAAATAGTTCCTGAAATAATATCCCCCTTACTAGGGATACCCACTTGGATACTGAGCTACCATGTCCTACATCCAAGCAGAGGTTCTAGGTTATATCCATATATGGTTCTTGGTTGGAGAAACAATCTCATAGAGGACCCCTGTACCCTGATATATTAGCCCCACAAGGAGAGAGGACATTTTCAACTGCAAAAACAAAGCAGAGAGAGTAAACTGGAAGCAGAATTAGGCTATTAACTCTAAAATCCAATCCCAGTACCAAATTTGGAATAAAGTGTTCCAAGATCTGAGCCTAAGAGAGACATGTCTCAGTCAAACCATCATGAGTTCCCTCTTATTGTAAGGCTTTAAAAAATAACCAGTTATGTATTATATAACATATGTATTGTGTATATATATTATGCATACACATTCATCAACTTTTCTTCATCCAGTCATCTTCATAGAACTTCCATAGTATTCCTATATTTTGCCTAATATGAACAATAACACACTCAGCATTACATTGGAACTATATTTGAATTTACTTTTATTTCACTTATTTGAATATATTTCAAGATTTCAAATGTATATCAGAACCAGAAAAACATTACCTTAGTATGATCAGCATGGCTATTATTCTTACAAGACATACTTTTGGTGAGAATAAGGAGAATATTTGAATCTATGCAGATTGGGGTAGGATGAACTTTGTGTCTTCTACTATGCTGAAGAAGCTCTCTTTTGTATAAAATGTAATTATCATTTTTAGCTGACACTTTTAATCTGAGAATTTCATAGCATGAAATGTTTATATTAGAAAGTGTAAAATTTTCCAAATCAGCAATATATAATTTTATATTACCTTTTAAAAGCACAAGAAAAAAAAAAGCACAAGAAAATCTACAGAATCAAATACCCTGGGCCCAAACTGAAAGCCCTAGAAAAAAAAATGATGCAGACACATCCAAGAAGAGCAGACAGCTGAAAATAATCAAACTCAGCGCTGAAATCAATCAATTAGAAACAAATAAAACTATTCAAAGAATCGGCGAAACCAAGAGCTGGTATTTTGAGAAAATCAACAAAATAGACAAGCCCTTAGCCAAACTAACAAAAAGGCAGAGAGAAACTATCCAAATCAGCAAAATCTGAAATGAAAAGGGGGACATAACTACAGATACGGAGGAAATCCAAATAATCATTAGGTCTTATTACCAAAGCCTATATGCCACAAAATTTGAAAATCTAAATGAAATGGATGATTTTCTTCATAGAATCCATCTACCTAAATTAAGTCAAGAACAGGTAGAAAAATTGAACAGACCTATATCTCCCAAGGAAATAGAAGAAGTCATCAACAGTCTCCCTTCCAAAAAAGCCCTGGGCCAGATGGAGTCAGTGCAGAATTCTACCAGACCTTCAAAGAAGTGCTAACTCCAATTCTCTCTAAACTATTCTACAAAATAGAAACAGTGGGAACATTACCAAACTCATTCTATGAAACCATAGTCACCTTGATACCTAAACCGCACAAAGACCCAACAAAAAAAAGAGCACTTCAAACCTATCTCTCTTATGAACATTGATGCAAAAATACTCAATAAAATACTTGCAAACCGAATCCAAGAACACATAAAAGATATCATCCACCATGACCAAGAAGGCTTCATCCCAGGCATGCAGGGGTGGTTCAATATACCCAAATCCATCAATGCGATCCACCATATAAACAAACTGAAGGAGAAAACCCACATGATCATCTTCTTAGATGCCAAAAAAGCTTTTGACAAAGTCCAACATCCGTTCAGGTTTAAGATCTTGGAGAGATCAGGGATTCAAGGCACATACCTAAGCATAGTAAAGGCAATATACAGCAAGCTTATAGCCAACATCAAACTTAATGGAGAGAAATTTAACTCAATCCCACTGAAATCAGGGACTAGGCAAGGCTGCCCACTGTCTCCATATCTCTTCGACATAGTACTTGAAGTCCTACTAGAGCAATAAGACAACAAAAGGAGATCAAGGGGATACAAATTGGAAAGGAAGAGGCCAAAGTATCCCTATTTGCAGATGATATGTTAGTATACATGAGCGACCCCAAAAATTCTCCCAGAGAACTCCTTCAACTGATAAACACCTTCAGTAAAGTGGCTGGATACAAAATCAACTCAAAAAAAATCAGAAGTCCTCCTGTACACCAAAGACAAAAGGGCCGAGAAAGAAATTAGGGAAACAACACCCGTCACAATAGCCACTAAAAATATAAAGTACATTGGGGTGACTCTAACCAAGCAAGTGAAAGATCTGTTTGAGAAAAACTTCAAGTCTCTGAAAAAAGAAGTTGAAGAAGATATCAGAAAATGGAAAGATCTCCCATGCTCATGGATGGATAGGATTAACATAGTGAAAACGGCTATTCTGCCAAAAGCAATCTACAGATTCAATGCAATTCCCATCAAAATACCAACACAATTCTTCACAAACCCTGAAAGAAAAATTCTCAACTTCATATGGAGAAACAAAAACCCCAGAGTTTCCAAAACGATCCTGTACAACAACAGATCATCTGGAGGTATCTCCATCCCTGATCTCAAGCTGTGCTACAGAGCAATAGTTATAAAAACTGAATGGTATTGGCATAGAAACAGAATAGTGGATCAATGGAACCGAATAGAAGACCCAGAAATAAAACCACATACCTATGGAACCTTGATTTTTGATAAAGAAGTCAAATCCATCCAATGGAAAAAAAGACAGCATCTTCAACAAATGGTGTTGGACCAACTGGATATCTATATGCAGAAAAATGAAAATAAGATCCATATTTATCACCATGCACAAAACTAAAGTCCAAGTGGATCAAAGACCTCAAAATAACACCAGCCACATTAAATTGGTTCGAAGAAAAAGTGGGGAAGAGCCTCATTGGCACAGGAGACGACTTCCTGAACAGAACACCAAGAGCACAGGCTCTAAGAGCAACAATCAATAAATGGGACCTCATGAACCTGAAAAGCTTCTATAAAGCAAAGGACACTGTTGTCAGAACAAAACGACAGCCTACAGACTGGGAAAGGATCCCTATATCTGACAGAGGGCTAATATCCAATATATATAAAGAGCTCAAGAAGTTAAAAAGCAACAAATCAAGTAATCCAATTAAAAAATGAGGTATGGAGCTAAATAGAGAATTCTCTGTAGAGAACTGTATAATGGCAGAAAAACATTAAAGAAATGTTCAACGTCCTTAGCCATCAGGGAGATGCAAATCAAAAAGACCCTGAGATTTCACCTTACACCTGTCAGAATGGCTAAGATCAAAAAGTCAAGTGACAACACATGCTGAAGAGGATGTGGAGAAAGAGGAACCCTCCTCCATTGCTAGTGGGAATGTAAAACTCTGGAAATCAATTTG
>JAQQSO010004963.1:0-12386 GCA_028658305.1 Pachyuromys duprasi | reverse complement strand
TACTTCCTGCTGATTAGGGGCGTTGTCATTTTCAGAGTCCAGCTGGTCCCCACCATCAGGGTCGTAATCATCTGGTTCTGTGGGCAGAGGTTGATAGTCCTGTAGGAGTAACTGATTAACAGTTTTGTTAGCGATTTTTTGCATCTGTTGTTGAAAGAATGTAGAAAGGAAGTTGATTAAGCAGGGTGCAAAAAACAAAAACAGAAAGAGAAGCAGAAGAGGTGTGAAGAAATCTGGACACAGAACCAGGGGAGCGTGGGCACCAAGAAAAGAGCTCGCAGGGCTGAGTGAGAAGCCAGGGAGGGACGCCCTTCCTCCGACATTGAACTTGCCATCCATCATGCAGCTGATGATTTCCAGCCTCTAAACCTGCAAACAACGCCTAACAGTCATTCCAGCCACTCAGTCTGCAGTACCATTTTAATGACCATGTTTGTGTTACTGTAACCAAAACAGCTGACAGAAACAATGTCAGACTGACTTGGACTAATTCCACCAAGACAGAGAAGACACTGCTCAGATGATGGCAATCAGATTGGTAGACTGGTGCTCAATCACGAGCCAGGCAGCAGACTGTGACCCAGAGCAGAGGCTGAAACATAGCTTCCAAGGCTCCGCCTTCTAAAAGTTCCAAGGCCTCCCACAGTAGAGCCATCTGGTAGGGAGCAAGCGTTCAAAACACAAGTGAGAGACATGTTCATGTGAACCATAGCAATGTCTTTTCAATGACCTTGGCAAAATAACACAGCCTGGGAGTGACATGGAAAAGGAGATGAGTGAGGGACACAGAGAGAAAGGAACAGAAGAGGGAGTGGAGGAATGGCCAGGGGCTATGTTTATTCTTGACTCGCCCAATGCATGGGGAGGAGCTGATCTAGGGTTCAGTTGACCTCCTGTGAGGAGCAGGCTTGCGTGGCCAGTGCCTTGCCTACCCATCATGAGAGGCTTTCCTGGAAGGCATCCAAGGGAAATCAGACTAGATTCCTGCAAAAGTCCTTAGATTCCATCTTAGGATTGCTTTGTAGATTAGTCATAGGGCAGTGGGACTCAGCCTTCCTCACTGCAACCCTTTAATACACTTCCTCATCTTGTGGTGGTCCCCAGCCACAAAGTTACTTTTGTTGCTGCTTTATTTATAATTACAATTATAATTTTGCTACTGTTATGAATTGTAATGTAAATACCTAGGTTTCCCAAGGGTCTTAGGTGACCCCTGTGAAAAAGTTGACGCAGCCCACAGGTTGAGAAACGCTGTCACAGGAGGTCTGCCTGTTTGTCCGAACAACAGAATCCTTGCTCTTCTACCATGGGGATTTCTAGCTCTGGCTTCCAAAGGCCAGGGAGGTGAACTGACTTAGAGACAACCTCCATTTCTCCATCAAAAGTGAATTCCCCAAAGTGGGGAGTAGTGTTCCCTGGAGGGCCACCTATTGTCCTCTGTTTGGCTGTTTTCCATGAGGGCAGAAGCATGCCCTCTGGAGATTTGTCCGTGCTGTGTTTTGACAGGTGCTTAGATCCTCTAAGGCTGTTTGTCATCAGCGATAGCAGTGTGTGAGAGGGTTTCAGCTACAGGACACAGAGAACCTCACATCACAGCTGAGAAAACCGTGTTCTTGAAGGTGAGATGAGTTCCCAGCCTCCTGGGAGTACCATTGCTGGGAGCACTACTGCTGGAAGGGAGCACAGCTGCCAGGAGGGAGCACACACAGCTGCTGCAGGGAGGACAGACTATGTCTTTAACTTCACATTAGAGACTCTGAGACAACAGGAGGGAAGAGGTCGTGTGGAAGCCAGTCTCTTGTCTGGTGTTCATTGGACCCTTCACTCTGAGAACTCTGAGCAGCCACATCCTTCCCTGGTCCCTGACTTCAGAGGACTTTAGCATGAGGCAAGCAGCAAGGCTTGCCTGCACATCGTTTGCCTTTGGTTTCTCCAGAACATGGCATCATTGAAAGAGCGTGTGGATTCAGGAGCCTAGAAAGCAGTCTGAGACAGGATGCCAACACAGTCTTCCTGGAAGAAAGAGGAAGGGTCATGGACAGGCCCCAGGCAGGCAGGCAGGGACTGGAAGTTGGGATGTCTTTGGAGGCCACAACATGACAAAGTTACACTAGCTAGCTCTCCACAGGAGAGGAAAGTGTGCAGTTCAAGTGCTTTAACGGCTTTGTTTTTAAAGGTCTACTCATTTAGATTTTACTTGTGTGGATGCTTTGCCTGCAAGCATGTCTGTGGAGCACATACACGCCGCCAGTGCCTGCTGAGGCCACAAGAGAGAATCGTATAACCTGGAACTGGAGTCAATGACAGTTGTGAGCTGTCACGTGGGTGCTGGGAATCGAGCCCAGGTCCTCTGGAAAAGCACTCAGTGCTTATAACCACTGAGCCACCTCTCCAGCGCCTGCTTTAAGGTCCTCAGTGTATTATGTATGTAAGTGAGCCCATGAATAAGCAAGCCTTTCTGAAGCTGCAATTCTGAGGCCAAGAGTCTCTCCAGTTCGCACGAAACCCTTGGGTTGCTCTAAGAGACAGAAGGCAGACACAATGCTTACATGAGCAGAGTTCTTGCTGTCACTCATGAGCCCAGTGCTGCCAACCCAACTTGAAGGCCATCAGGGGTCGGAACCAAGCCCCACTGCATGCTCCATTCAGGCTCAGAGTCTGTGGAGCACACTGACCTCAGAGCAGCAGGCCTCTGTCATGCCCTGGAATTCTGCGGGTGAGAGGTCAGGCAAGGGTTCAGAGACGCCACCACACTGGGGGCTCTCCAGGGCGCGGAGGCTGGGGTAGCTCCGTGGCAGGAAAGCCAGGTCTGCCCTCTGAGCACCTCCCCGTGCGTGGCTTCACATAACATGGCAGGCTCCAGGCAGGCTTAGGGTAGGCTTCCCTCATGGGACCTTTGTTCCCACTCAAGAGTATGAAGCCACACCCTCTTTCAATACAACCTTGCAGTGATGATACCCTAGTCCCCAGTCACCTGATTCAAAGGGATGGGCGCCTGCTTCCACCATCTGTGAAGGGAAGACCTGCTGACTTGAGAGAGTGCTACAGCCATCTGTGCAAATTACATTCTACTCAATGCCATGAAGCCTTCCCAACCACTGGCTTTGGGAACCACTGGCCATGAGCCAAACATGCCCATTCGCTCTCCTGACTAACTATGATCTACCCTTCAAGGCCCACCACACATGCCACATGCAGTGGCCAGGAAGTGCTTCCTGTACAGGCCTTTTGTCACCTTCTAGAAGTTGTTCCAGGATACATGCTCACTCCTCTTCTGGACTGTCTATTCTGAGCTGGCTGGTCCTGGCACATGCTCCCCACCTCCCTACAGTCCCTGAGTGTGGTTTGGCCTGACCCACAATATATTCAAATCCCATATATTGGCTAGGCCTTAGCCAGACCCTGGGGTCCTTAATCAGGGCTATATGTACAAGAAACAGGTCAATCAGCAAAACATGTCCTGGAAGTGTTTACCAGCTTTTGATCACTTACCCATTTGGCAGGCTGTCCAGAAATCCAGACAAGTGACCTCATCACTTATACCGTCCAGGCTCATATTTCTTTCCATAGCTCTAAAATGTGACACTCAGAAACTAGATTCCCCAACCGACCAAGCCAGTACTCTTGGTTGGGCACATTCTGTGGCAAGGTCCCAGGGAGCCCTGATACCTCTTTTGTATCTGACAATGTGACCCTTTCTCTTAAACCAGCCAGGAGCTGGGGGTGGGAAAATAGCCAAGGAAAACCCAGGAGGGTAAGAACGGAATAAGACATCAGAAAGCTGGGGGTGGACTCGCTCACACACAGACGACCAGAGAGTCAGGACCTGCTTCGGGGCCACAGCCCACAGCCTCCCGTCAGCCGCTCTGCAGTCGTATTGGTGGTCCCAAATGCTGGGTCCCCACACGGCAGTTGCTTTTCCTACATCCATGCACACCTCAGATCGCACTTGGTGCCTTTTCCCACGAGTTCTTGGGTGGGTCCACATCATCCCTTCCCCACGGTGAACCACCTGCCAGGTGACTCTTCAGAGGGACATTTCTGCTCTCACCCATCTGCAGGGGAGAGAAGCAGACCTCCGGGCTCCAGAAATGCCTCGGTAGGCTTCCATTCCAGATGTCATACCTTTTTAGGTAGGCTTCCACTCCAGATGCCAGGCCTCTTCCTTGAAGACAAATATTGTGAACTCCAGACTCTGGACTCTGGACTCCAGAGCTCTCAACAGAACAAGTTCCAAGAATCAGTTCACTGCCTGACCACTTTGTAACATCAAAAGCATCATATAAATTGCCCATGTCTCTGTTTTCTCTTCTCAGAGTGGAATCTAATTCCAACCTCACAGGGTGAAATGATGCCCAGGAAGTGCTCAGGAGCAAAACTGGCATGGGCTGAGGGGTTTGAACAGATGCAGGAAACCATGCTATCACCAGCGTGAGCTTCCTCTAGTACACTGTCCCTTTGGGAACAGAGCTGGCTTCTCCCCATTATCCAATTTCACTTCCTTTGCCCATTTTATCCCCTGTAAACATCTCTCATTTTATTCCTTCTCAAGGCTACAGTGAGAAGAGACCCTGCTGTACGTTGAATGTGCACCTGGCTATATGCTATGGAAACACAAAATTTTCAGGACAGTCTGTTCCCCTGCTTCTTACCTCCATCCAAATTAAGTCTCATGTATGCAACAGAATTTAGATCTATCCATAAAATGCATGTGTGCCTGATTCATGTAAGAAAATGGCCTAGCAGGAAGGTTTAAATTCTAGGGCAAGCCAGCCAGCCACAGAGCTTCCTGTAACCCGCAGGCTCCCTGGACTTCTCAGCTACAATAATAGAGGTTTAGGCAAGGTGCTGTCTGTCCACTTTAGAGGGTATACAGCTTGAGAAAATGGTTAAGGATTCTGGTTTAGTCACTGAAAAACAAAGTTTGCAATTGCCCAGGAACCCGAATCTAATTTGCTTTACTTGTAACACAGCTCTCCCCATGCTGTTCTACCCCCTAACTGCACATAGACTTTCTCTGGAGCCACCAGAACTGGGCATTTGTCTCAGAACCTTGAACGCAAAGCCTGGCACTTCTGGTCAAAATTCAACAGGTTGAATCTATGAATTCAGACACGAGTCAGGAAGAAACCCGAAACAAGTGACGTTATGTTGGCTTTAGCCACAGCCCACAGGTATCTGATTATGTAAGGCAATAAGTTTCCCCTTTACATCAGTGTGCTTACATTTTAACATGGCTGAAACAGGTTTTCATCACTTGCCAACTGAAGATCTAGGCTGACAAAAGTCAAGCACCTGACACTTCGGAGATACCTGGCTGTTGTAGATAATTTAAAAGTATTATATTAGCCCTATAATTATTATAGCAGTATTATATAACCTGCTTTTATAATCAATACAAGGCAAAGACACCTCATGAAAACTAGAATAGCCTTATTTCACCAGGGGCAAAGCAGATAGTACTTCCTCTGCTACCTTTACCTCCCAAGCCCCCATCCTATGCCATCTGCTCTAATAATATAATTTCTATCTGGGCCACATTCCTTATCATCACATGGTTAGAGGAGGTAGTTCAACATTATGACAATGCCCATGGCAGCGTGGTAACCAGATCTCAACGCACGGAAATCAGAATTGGAAAACACAGTTGAACCTTCCTTCAACACCTGGCAGTCAACACCATCTTGCTGGCCACACTCCACCCAGAGCTCATGGCCGTACCCTACCTTGGGCTCATGGCCATGCTCTGTCTAGGGCTCAAATGAGTTTTTCCTAGTGACTAAGGTTCCGTTGTCTTTCTTTTGAACTCATCTATGGGACCACCAACTACTTGGCACATCAAACCCTTTTCCTGAAAAGAAAAAAAAATAAAAGAACTGAAGCTAGGTGGTGGTAGTGCACACCTTTAATGCCAGGGCTTGGGAGGCGGAGGCAGGTAAATCTCTAAATCCAAAGGCCAACCTAGTCTACAAATCGAGTTCCAGGAGAGCTGGGGCTACATGGAGAAACCCTATCTCAAGAAAACAAAACAAAACAAAACAAACAAACAAACAAAAAACCTTTTCTTTAGCTGGTAGAACTTTCTGGAAAATGAGAATCAAATCATTTTATTTGAAATGTTGTCTTTCCCCACACAATGATCTGACTGGCACTGCCTCAAACTTCCCCCAGCAACTCTAAGTTTCTGCTGTGGTATATCCATGCAATGGACTCATTATTCAACAAGAGTAGAGCTCACAGACACCCTATGGCATGCCAGTGGGCCTCTCAAATGGCTTACCAAACAAAAGATGCAAACGTAACATGCAAACACAGAACATTATGTGGTCCTATTTTCGTCGGTGTTCAGAAAAGGGGAATCTACAGAGACAGTGTAGAACAGTGGTCACTGGAATATAGGAAAAAGGGGACAGGATTAGCAGTAAGTATGCGTTTGAAACATAGAAAAGTGACAAAAATGGGCCATAACTGACCATGGCTGAACAGATGTTTATACAGTTTAAAAAAGAACACTGAAGGGCTGGAAAAACAACTCAGGGTTTAAGAGCATTGGCTGCTCTTTCAGAGGACCTAGGTTTGATCCCAGCACCTACATGATGATCCACAACTATCTGTAACTCCAGTTGCAAGGGATCTGATGCCTTCTTCTGGCCTCTATATGCACTGTACAAATGTGGTACACATCCATATATGCAGGCAAAACCTATGCGCATAAAATAAAAGTAAATATATCTTTTTTATAAAACCACTGGATTATCCACTCGAAGTGGATGAATTATATAATATGTAAAATAAGCCTAAATAAAATACTTTTAATTTTCAGATTCATAGGTCTAGGGCTACAGATCAATGGCAAGAGCACATGCTGGGCACAGGTGAAACCCTCTATTCTATATTAAGACCAAAATTTTTCAATTAATTTAAAATGTAGAATTTACAAGAATATACCCAAAATCCTTCCTGGGTCATAGGAATGACCAACACTGTGCCTTTATCCCACAGTTGCTGGATGTTTTAGATGCACAAGTTTCATGTATGGGCCAAGTCAATAAAGGCCATGACAGAGACCCAGAAGCTTTGAGACTTCTTAATGATGATGTCTCCTCCCTAAGCTTACCACATGCAGGAGCTGCACTTGTGTAGGCCATGATTTGCTTGATTGTATGTATCAGCGTCTCTTCTATCTCTTTCCAGAGCTTCCTGGGAAGGAAAGACAGAGAGAGACCCAGAGCGGTGAGGCAACCTCAGCCAGAAACTCTGTCTGTGGCACACAGTAGGAGCCCTGTGCCTGCATACTGTGTGGAAGCCAGAGCGCTTGGGTGTCATCTGGGAAGCACTGGTGGCCCACCGCCAACCACCTCCAAGGACAGCAGCCAGCCAAGCCCAGCACCAATGAGTCAAGTTTGTGTTTACAAAGGAAATGAATAATTAACGCAGATCAAAGGCCCCATGTGATAGTTAGAAGCACGATGTTCTGTCCCTGCCAAGGATCAGTGCCTGGTTCTCTGGTGCTGTTCTCAGTTCCCGGAGCTCTCACTGCTGGCTGGTGGGGCGCTCTCTGTGCTCTCCTTTGTCTTCACATCCCTGGGTGGGCCTGCCCGACCCTCACCCATGGCTGGTAAGCTGTGTGTGCCATCAGTTCAGCAGCAGTGCCCTTTGCAGGATTGTCAGCCTCCTCTTTGCTGCCCAGCATACACTCCTGTCCCACTGGCCTCTTAGTTCACAGAGGGAAGAGAAGTACTCTGCTGACTAGGCCTTCACCTGAAGACACTTTCCTTCCCTGCCTCAAAATCGTTTTGTATGTGACTATCTCTCAGCCTTCGACCAGAAAGGACCCACACTGCCGCATCGCCTACTTTGTACAGGAATCTTATCAGCTTTGTCCCACCTGCAAGGCACACTTATCTCGGCACACTGGGTCCCAACTGATGAAAATTGTATTCTTTGCTTCTTTCTCTAGAACCTCCATGGGTAGGCAGAGGAGCCAGGGGAAATAGAAGCAATGGATACAATTTTCTTCCTCCTTATCAAAACCAAGTTGAGTGATCGAGCCTTTCCAGCCACACGCATATGACCGCAAATTTGCAGCACACAGTCACGCAGGGAAGCTGGACGGGTTATGGAAACCTGAAGTTGGGGAGTGTGCCAATATCAGCACATCCCGGGTGAAGTGGAAGTTGCTGGAAACGACCTCGTGCAAGGGGCATGGTTTTTGCAAGCTGGAAAACACCCTTGTGGGGACTCTGAGACAGGATAGAAGCTCACAGCCAGTGGGACAATGCTTTTTGCATCTCTCTGCTTGGCAACAGTTCACATCGCTTAGCTGGTTTTTGCAGAGAGGCATGCTCCAGAGAACTTTTCTTGCTGTTTTGGCTGATTCACAGCCAAAGAACTGAGCAGTTATTTCTCTATTTTTAACCCTCTGAGCTAATTTGGCTTTCTCCCAGCATACATGCCTGAGGTACTTGCACTTTGTAGCTTTCCTTGCAGGGCTCTCTCTCCTGGTCCCTCCTAAACATCCCCCTGGGGCTGAAGGCCCTGGCTGAATCCCTCTACTTCCTGTTTTAACTCCTCTTCCCCTCACTGGCAGGAAGTCCAGCCCTATTCTCTCCCCTGCTCATAGATTGGCTGTAAGATGCTTTATTGACATATCTGGGAACAACTGGGGAGCTGAGTGTATACAACGTTGAGATGGGAGATTCTCAGAACAGGGATTGCAACCAGATATGGGGGGAGGGGTGCAGATTAGCATCTGAATTACACAATAACCTTATGCCTATGTCTGGGTATCTGCCCTGTGTGGTGTGTTGGGGTAGAGTGGGGATGGCCATGTCAGCACACACTGCTTCCCTAGGTGTCTACCCTGGGTGCTATCTAGGGGTGGGGTGGGGGCGTTGATGCATCAGCACAGTTTATCTAGGTGTCTGCCCTGTGATTTGTCTCCAGTCACCATTCCCAACGGTTCAGCCCCAGACCTGCAGCTCAGCTACAAGCCTTTCCCATCTTTGTCTTCCCTGACAGTCCTACATACATGTAGTTTCTGCCCCCTCTCCTGACCTTTTTCTTCAGTGTGTCTCTCTGGGCATCTGGCTCAATGGCATCTTTATCACCTACCTGCCATGTGCACACACACGTCTCCTGTTCTGTCACCAGGATTTGTCTCCACAGCTGGCTCAACGGCATCTTTATCACCTACCTGCCATGTGCACACACACGTCTCCTGTTCTGTCACCAGGATTTGTCTCCACAGCGGTTCTGGGTCCTCCATCTCTACTCTTCTGGTTCTCACATTTCTGAGTCATCTCCTGATCTTGCAAACTTCCTTGTCGCTGTTAAGGCTCTGCATTGACATAGTTTGAAGATATTAACTTTCATAGAAGTAGCAGGATGCAAAAAACAACATAAAAATCAGCAGCTTTAAATGGCTATTGTTAGTATTCTGAAACAGAACCTGCTTCTGGGTTACCTAGCAACTTATGACATCATCTTGTATCACCCAGCCAGGTGGCCACACCTGGGAGGCGTGGTTAGTGATTACCTGACCCTTAAAAGGGACAACCCAACACATGCTCTCTCTCTTGATTTCTCCCTCTCCCTCTATCGGGGTGCCCTCCTCTCCCCCCCCCCATCTCTCTCTTCCCCCATTGTGGACTGCTCTCCCTCCTCTCCCTCTCTCCATATCCACCTAATAAACCTCCTTCATAGAAGACCTGTTGTAAGCCTCATCTATTTATAAATTAGTCCTAACATTGGCGAGCCAGCCAAGAGAGGGTCACTCCTGGTTCTCCTAGGACCCCTCTTCCGGACTGACTTACTCAAATAGGACTAAAATGGCTTTAACAGGTTTTCTCTATTCTTTCCTAAACGGCCCTCTCGGCCCTCCGGACTTTCTTAGACTACCTCTCCTTTTCCCAGGCTTGGGGACACCCTGCTGTGTGCAGCAGGCAGGAAGGTTTCGGGTGGCCGCAGGTAAACTGGCTGTAGCAGCAGAGCCACTGGGACACCCTGCTTCAGATAGACACAACCTGCTTCTATCTAGGTAAGCAACCTTTCCCTCTGGCTCCACAGATGGCTCTGATCCCCCGCCCCAGCAAGCTGCGGGGAGCGCGTTGGGGCTACACCAGCTCAGGAACTCTGAATGTGCGCGAGGCTCTGGGGACTCCCGCAGCGACCTGGCTTGGGCTGGTGCTCCGAGCCTGGAGCGTTCTTGATGTGCTAGAACCAGCTTGAGGGTACTTGGTGTTAAGTAAAAAATTTCCCCAATAGATTTTAAACTTCCTGCAGGATCTTAAACCTATCGGGAGACATCCGTTGCCATGTTGCTTTTGGGAGAATTGGACGGAACCATCCTTCACTGTGGGCTTAAGGCTGTGTCGGCGCCATTTTTACTTAGGGCAAAGGGCTTCCCACTCCCAAGCGCTAGCCCTTCCCTCACCAAAGCCACAAGTTCTGCAAAATTCCAAGCTGTGCTTTTTAAAACTCAAGCTTCCAATCCTTCTGATCTCTAAGCTGCTTTTCCAAGCTTTTAAATAGCAAAAAAACCTTCCTAATTTCTGTATACTCTTATTTTAAATGCTTTAAATTTCTTATCTAATGCTTTATATAACTTCCTCATTGGGTTTACATTTACAAAATTTCTTAAATATAACTTTATTTTCTCTTTTAGACTAGACCACAACAACAAGCCTCATTTTAAATTGGTATACATTTTAATAAAAATTCAAAGTTATGTTTTACTATCTATAATTCAACCCTGCTTCAAAATAAATTTTATATAATAATAAAATTTCAAAGTTATAAATATCTATTCAAGTTAAGTTGGTTTAAAATATATATCTGACTGTTTCTATCTCTTTCAGTTCTCAAAATCAGTTCATAAATGTTGCTGTTTTCCTGATATGATCCAGATTCACCACTAGGCTTTCTGGTTAATGGGTTTGCTATAATAAATTCAAATATAATTTTAAAACTGCTTTATACTGTTTTACTATATTGTTGGTTTTAAAATTGGGGGTGTGTTATTAAGTACAAGTTGTTTACCAATATTCTAAATTAAGAGCTATTAATTAAAATTTATATTAAGATTAAACCATTGTACTATATCTCTGGTATCAAAAGATTAAAACATACTTGGTCTTATTTTCTAAAGATATTAGTCTATAATATAGCCTTAAACTATTATAAGGTCATTATACTATATCTCTAGTATCAAGAGGTTAAAATATACTTGGTCTTATTTTCTAAAAATAGTATTATTATTAATCTATAGCATAGCCTTAGACTATTATAAGCTATACACTTTTATATACTAAACTAAACAAAAAACTCTTGTACTCTCATTTTAATGGACTATATTTATAACTTTTAAGGCTCTAACTTAGCAAGGACAAAACCTAAAGTCCTAATATTTAATGGTTAACAAATAAAAGTTAATGGTCATCTCAAACAAATATGCTTAGTCTCACTGCAGTTTTTAATAAACAGCTGAGAATGGTCATTGAGTCACTCATATAAGAGTTGATAAAAGCCTTCCCGAAGGACTCATCCAAAACAATAACCATGCTCTAGACCTTGGTTGCTACCAGGGGGCTGTTGGCATTCCCGCACAAAAGAGAAGACTGTAGTGCCCCATCTCGTGGGGATATAGCCAAAAGTCAGTTCTGCCAGGTGAACATTTCAAATGCAGCCAAAGGGGATGCTAGTCCTGCTGCTGCCTCAACATGCCATACCTGCCTGCTGGCAGATTGGCCTCTGGAAGTCAAAAGGTTCCCAAGCAGGCTTGTCCTCTGTGCCCAGCCATAGAGGGCAACCAGCACAAGGGCCACAGATACTTCCAGCCTTCTAGCTCTTTGGCCTGGCAGAGGACAAATGGCTCCTCAACTCAGCGACCTCTACCACTCTTGCCCAGCCCAAAGTAAGAGTACAGGTATGTTTGGGCCTCACAATGAGGTCCCATGGACATATTGCCAACTTCTGTGTTGGGAGACTTCCGATGCCTTCTCAATTCTCTTCATATGCAGGAGACCAGGCCTTAAGCCTTAGTTATAGAGCTGCCATTGTCAGGCCTAGACACAATATGCCTTGTTCCCAAACTCAAAAAACAGACCTAAGTAAAACCTTTAACCATCCCTTTATTTAGTTAAAGGACAATAAATGTTCATAGCAGTCTCAACTATGTCTCATGATAAATAACTAAATACAAAGGGCCTAAAATTTTTTCTTAATGGTCTAAAAAGTGTTTTAATGTTGGTAAAGACAAGTTATACATATCTGAGAATTTTAAAAGGTGTCTTAAGGTTAATAAAGATAAGTTATATGTATTTGAGAGTTTTAAAAAGTGCCTTAAGGTTGATAAACCCAAGTTATACTTGTTTGAGAGCCCAAAA
>JAQQSO010004962.1:0-12386 GCA_028658305.1 Pachyuromys duprasi | reverse complement strand
TGACCTCAAGCTGTACTACAGAGCAATAGTATTAAAAACTGCATGGTATTGGCATAGAAACAGAATAGTGGATCAATGGAACCGAATAGAAGACCCAGAAATGAACCCACACACCTATGGAAACTTGTTTTTTGACAAGGAAGCCAAAACCATTCAATGGAAAAAGGACAGCATCTTCAACAAATGGTGCTGGTCCAACTGGATATCTGTATGCAGAAAAATGAAAATAGATCCATATTTATCACCTTGCACAAAGCTAAAGTCCATGTGGATCAAAGACCTCAACATAAAACCAGACACACTAAACCATCTAGAAGAAAAAGTGGGGAAGACCCTAGAACTCATTGGCACAGGAGACCACTTCCTGAATAGAATACCAACAGCACAGGCTCTAAGATCAACAATCAATAAGTGGGACCCCATGAAGCTGAAAAGCTTCTGTAAAGCAAAGGACACTGTCACTGGAACTAATCGAAAGCCTACAGATTGGGAAAGGATCATTACCAATCCTACTTCTGACAGAGGGATATTAGCCCTCTTTCTATATATTAGTTTATATAAAGAACTCAAGAAGTTAAAAAGCAAGAAACCAAGTAATCCAATTATAAAATGGGGTATGAAGCTAAAAAGAGAGCTGACTGCAGAGGATTATAGAATGGCAGAAAAACACTTAAAGAAATGCTCAACGTCCTTAGCCATCAGGGAGATGCAAATCAAAACGACTCTGAGATTTCACCTTACACCTGTCAGAATGGCCAAGATCAAAAACTCCATTGACAACGCATGCTGGAGAGGTTGTGGAGAAAGAGGAACCCTCCTCCATTGCTGGTGGGAATGCAAACTTGTACAACCACTCTGGAAATCAATTTGGCGCTTTCTTAGACAATTAGGAATAGTGATTCCTCAAGACCCAGCTATACCACTCTTAGGCATATATCCAAAACATGCTCAAGTACACAACAAGGACATTTGCTCAACTATGTTCATAGCTGCCTTATTTGTAATAGCCAGAACCTGGAAACAACCCAGATGTCCCCCAGTTGAGGAATGGAAACAGAAATTGTGGTACTTTTACACAATGGAATACTACTCAGCAATTAAAAAGGAGGAAATCATGAAATTCACAGGCAAATGGTAGGGCCTGGAAATGGTCATCCTAAGTGAGGTATCCCAAAAGCAGAAAGAAACATATGGTATATACTCACTTATGTAGACCTATAGGATAGGAAGGTCATGCTGAAATCTACACACCTAGGGAGGATATACAGGAAGGAGGACCCAGGTGGGTATGATCAATGCTCGTTTGGATGAACAAATGGGATGGACATTGAGTGGAGGAGAAAACAAACAACAGGACAGGAGCATGCCAAGGAGGACCTCTGGGGGGTGGTCAACATAGCGATGTATCAGAGCAGATATTAAGACTCACTATCTAGCCCTTGGCAGAGGACGAGAAGTGATGATAGAAATGGAGGAGGTTGGTGAGACTTGGGGAGAACAAGAGCTCCACAAACCCAAACTGAGCAGGGCACAGGGGTCTTGTATGAGACGGTTTCTACAACCAAGGACCACGGGTGATGTGGCCTGGAACCTCTGCTCAGATGGGGCCCATGATAGTTAGGTGTGGGACTGAAGACGCTGGTGAGGGAAACAGGGACTGTTTCAGTCATGAACTTGATGGCTGACTCTTTGACCCTCCCCATACATGCTGGGGAGTGACAGACTGGCTAGATCCCAGGGGAGGACATTGCAGCCAGCCCTGAGGAGACAGGATGAGCTAGGGTTGGATGGAAGGCGAGGGGGTCCTCCCCCCTTGGTGGACTTGGAGGGGGTGGGGAGGAGATGAGGGAGGGAGGGCGATGGTGGGAGGAAATGAGGGAGGGGGCTACACTTGGGATGCAAAGTACCTAACCTGTGATTGATACAAAAATAAATAAATTAATAAAAAACCCAGTAAGTTATGCTACTAGCCATGAAGACCAATGTGTGGGTTAGTATATTAGAATTGACAGTTCAGATACACCCAATCAGTTTTAGTCATAGATATGCATATTGTCCAGTAAGGAATAAATAGTGTTTTCAGACATGGTCTTGAGACCAGTACATGTCCTCAGAGAGAATGAAATTCGACACTATTGTTATATCAGGACATGCATTTTTCTACCACCTCACTATAGAGTCGTTCAGGTCAGATTCTCTGACTTGAGCTTCTCAGGCCCTGCCTCAGCCAGCACGCCGTCAGAACCTTAAGTGCAGGATATTTACATACCCAAGTCTATGAATCCTTTATGAGGGACATAGAATTTTTCTAAGCTGATAGAATAACAATTTCAGTGACAATAATGATAGAAATATCAACCAAAATTTATATCGTAATATCAGAAAAATCTCACAGCATGTTTCTTCCTGCGTGCCTGATGTTCTTTTAAGTATCTACTTATAACAACTCCTGCAATATATGAAACAGAGCAATGAAATACCCTGTGGGTAAAAAGACTTATAGTACTTAAAGAGCTAGGACTTACCATTTGGTAATGTTGTAAATTTCTTAATATCTAACTCCCTATATAGAGAGCAAAGATTAAAAGGATAAAAGTAGGTCATAGTCTGTGTTGTTAAGCCCAAACATAACTTCCATCCCTGACATCTTTGATGCGTTTATTTAATGACCCCTTTGGGTGTTGACAAGAGAAAGATGGTGACTGATGTCCTCAGAGAGCGTCATCCTTTCCCCTTAACTAGCTAACTCTTTTTTATTTTTAGACTCGTTTTGTGAGCATTCATATGAACATTTATATTTTTTTACACATTCCAGTTCAAGGGAAGTTATCCACAGATCTCTCCCCATACTCATCTTCACAAATTATCTAAATGAGTTCTATCCAAATCCCTGACCATCTAGCCACACATCTAACCAACTTGTGGCCACTTTGCATTGTTGAATATAGACTTTTACCTGTAAGCCATTTCTTTTCCTAAACCAAAGGAACAGATAAACACCCTGCTCATTGTCCTGTCCCCTGGAGGGTTTCTCTTCACCATTGTCCTCAGTTGTGTTCCAGAAGGAGATGTGGTGTTCCAGCTATCAACTTTCAGGTAGTGCAGGCATAGAACCCTCTGTAACCAGCTAGCATCTGGTGCTCTTCAGTCAATCATAGCAAACTCACCAGGGAGACAGTAAGTTTGGGAGGATAGTGGAGGGGAAAGTAACAGCAGCCCACTTGGGCTGCTTTCTCATGCAATCTGCTCTTGATTTCAGCGACCACTAGTGCTCATCCTGAATGCACACTGACATTTGATGGTGTGCACCTGCTGTGCTGCCAGCTTTGTGATCTGAAGAGTCAAGTAACAACACTGGGTCCATGATGTGAATACAAACGACAGCTCTCAATTGTTTATACCTCCAGCTACAGGGGCAATATCACTGTCACTCAGACATACATGCAGGCAAAACACCAATGCACGGAAAATAAAAATAAATAAATCTTTAAAAAAAGCTTTATTGTCAATTAATGATCAGGGCCACAGAAACTGTTCAATGAATAAAATATAATATTTTCAAAAACAGTGCTATAACAAATGAATGCCCTTGTGCAAAAGAATAAAATTGGGGCCTATTCACATAACATACAGAAAATTACTTCAAAATGAATCAACGGCCTAAATGATACTTTTAAGGCCAAAAAAGGAATACATTTCATGCTGTTGGATCAGGCAATAGGTTCTTAAATCTGCTCCAATGGTAACAAGAGAAAAAAATTCATTGAATTTTATCAAATGGAAATGTCTATAATACAAAGAATACTATCAAGAAAATTCAACCATGGGTAGTGTCACAAGCTTGTAATTCCAGCACCTGGAAGATGGAGGCAGAAAAAATTCAGGAGTTCAGTTCCAACCTCAGCTACAAAGGCAGCCTGGACCCTAGAGTTGGATCATGCTCCAGGGGAAGGCCTCATTCTACAAGCATATTAACCGTAGTTTCTGTGGAGTCAATGAGTTATTAAATAAAAATTTGTAAGAGAACACAAAGTTGAGGGCTTATGGGGTGTCTGGGAAGTCTGGGAAAAGCTAAGGGGAGGTGGGAAGGTTGAATATGACCAAAATATATTGTTTAAATTTTTCAAAGAATTAAGTAAATTAAAATATCAGAAAATAGAAAAGAGAAATGATTAAAAATGCACATAAAATATTTTCACTTAAATGTCTCATTAAAAACTTGTATATATAATATATTTTCCAAAGTCTTAAGGCTCGTGACTGAAGAGATGGATCAGCCATCAAGAGCAGTGGCTGATCTCCCAGAGGGCCCAGCTTTAGTTCCCAGTACTTAAAGGATGTTCACAGCATCTGCACCTGCAGTTTGAAGGGGTTGAACCCACTTCTGGCCTCCAACAGCACTCCACACACATGGTAATTAGACATACCTGCAGGCAAAACATGTATACATGTAATATAAAATAAATATTAAAAAAGAAAACTTTAATGCTCAGTAATTTAGAGAAACAAGCCATCCTTAAGAACAGTCAATGTTCTGAATAAACATTTCTCTGAAGAGCATACATGACTGAGCAATGAGCATGTAAAAGATATTCCTCATCAATAGCCAACATGGAAATGGAAATCAATGCTGTACACACCATTTCACACTCACATTGTGCTATGCCAGACCCTTCACACACATTACACTGCTGAAATAGTGATCTACTGGCCTCCTTACAGGAGCATGTGTGACTCATGGGTGGTTCCACCACCAAAGACTCCCCCACCTCAACCTCCTACCTCTCATATATCCTACTAACCCCAAGATCCTGTACAGCGGAGTGAGGAGGGAATGCTGCGTGGAATCTCAATGAAGGACTTGAGAACCTCCCCACCTCCTTCCACAAGGGCCTCTTTATCCTAGACATAGCTAATGATTATGTAATTGTTGCACTAGGAGAATGACACTGTAATGGTTATAATACATAATGACATCCTATACTTAGCATTTTTCTGATTATTCTATTGCCTTGCCTATGGCCAAGGTCTTTCCAAATCACGATACCTGTTCTATTTCAAGATGGTGATGATCACGTCAAACCTAAAGAAAACAGCCATACTATACACATCATCTCAGATCAGCCTTGAACCGGTATGAAGCATATGGTGATGTAAACCAAGCAACCAGGAAGCTAAGGGAGGAGGGTTTGGAGTTCAAGGTCAGCCTGATCTATATAGCAAGACATTTCTACAGAAAAAGAAAAAGGAAATCAAACTCCTAGGAAGAAGGTATTATTGATCTGTGTTTCAAATAAGAAAACCAAAGCTTGAATTCCTCAGAAGAAGTGGAGGAAGGATTTTTAGAAGCCAAAGGGATCAAGGATACCATAAATCAACTAAGCAGGGCTCATAGGGCTTCACAGAGTCTGAAGCAACAATTAGGGAGCCTGTATGGGTCTGAGCTAGGTCCTCTGCATATATGTCATGGTTGTGTCTCTTGGTGTTCTGGTGGGACAACTAACAGTGGCAGTGGGGGCTGTCTCTGACTCTTTAACCTGCTTTTGAGATGCTTTCCATCTTAATGTGTATCAAAACTTGTTATGTGTGGTTGGTATCTCTGGGAGCCCTGCTCTTCTCTGAAGGGAAACAAAGTAGGAATAGATTTGAGGGAGAAGGGACTGGGAGGAGAGGAGGGAGGGGAAAGTGTGGTCAGGATGTAATATATGAGAGAATAATAAATACATTTAAAAATAAATTAAAAATAATTTGAGGGTCTCGTTGATCAGTAAAGCCTTTGAGCAAGTAAAGCCACACCCAGGAATGCTAAAACTCCCTTAATCCCCACAACAGCTTTCCCTGCATTTCTAATGTAGCAAATCCTCTTCTCTGTGTCTTTGCTTTCTGAGAATTCAGATATTCATGATCAGCTATGACCTGAAATTCATAAATGGAAAATTCTGGAAATAACCAATTGTCTTAGTAATTGTTCTATTGCGCTAAAGAGTTCTGTTTCTTTGCCTGACCAAGCAACTCTTATAAAAGAAAGCATTGAGTTAGGGGCTTGATTACACTTTCAGAGGGTGAGTTCATTACCATCATGGCAGGGAGCATGCAAACAGGCAGAGTGTTGGAGCAGTGTGCTGAGAGATTCATACCTTGATCTACAGGAGAGAGAGAGCCAGGCATGGGCTTTTTGAACTTCAATTCCCACTACCAGCATCACACCTCCCATAAGAAGACATACATGTGGCCTCACTTCCCAATCCTTTCTGAATAACCGGGGACTAAGCATGCAAAAAATTGAGTCTATGGGGAAACATTCAAAAAACGACACCAATTCATATATCCTAAATTTTAATGTAATTTATTCATTTTTATATTAATCACAGGTTAGGTACTTTGTATCCCAGGCTAGCCCCTCCCTCATTTCCTCCTTATCTCCCCCTTTCCTCCCTCATTTCCTTCCTGCCCCCCTCCAAGTCTACTGATGGGGGAGGACCTCCTCCCCTTCCATCTGACCCTAGTTTATCTTTTCTCTTCAGGGCTGGCTGCAATGTCATCTTCTGGGATCTAGCTAGGCTATTACTCCCGGGCGTGGAGGGGGGAGGGTCAAAGAGCCAGCCATTGAGTTCATGACAGAAATAGTCCCTGTTTCCCTTACTAGGGTCTCCAGTTGGATACTGAGCTACCATGGCCACATCTGAGCAGGGGTTCTAGGTTATATCCATACATGGTCCTTGGTTGGAGAAACTGTCATGTAAAAGACCAATGTGAATCCAAAAAGCCACAGGTAAGTCCTGTGCAAGAGAAGGATCAAAAGGAATATGGGGGTTGGGTGAGGAAAAGGTAGGAGGGACCACAATGCCATCAGCCTACCTTTCAGATTTGCTGTGTCATGTAATCCAACCCAATTAATTAGGACTGATACTCATCCTCCACTTTGAAGAGAATACCAGAGGGCACAGGAAGCTGAGGGCCACACAGGAAATGATAGATTTCAAACCAACAATTGCAATCATTACAGCCAACTCATCAAAGTGAAGGGTAAATATGGGCGGCTTCATATTTGTCAGTTACACCAAAATAAGCTGAGAAAATATAACACCTTTTTATTAACAGCATCTACCATGTGGTCAGTCCTAACTTTGTCCTAGACCTTATCTCCAAGATGTTTCTCTTCTTTTGCCTTCAATAGAAACTGAACTCACACTTATCCTCTAAGCCATCAATAAAAAAAAAAAAACAAAAAACCAAAACAAAAACAACTGCACCAGCCCTAAGAGGGGATCATAAACACAGACTCAAAGTCACCTAAAAAGTGTATGATGGGATCTCAAAAGCTGCCTGGAGCAAAGGACATCTCTCTGTCCTGTTGAGTACTACTAGTTGCGATTTCATCAAGGGTCTTAGTTCCACAAACTTCTTGCCCTCTCCAGTCATGGGAGCAGAGGATCCCACAACAGTAAATGAGATTACAACTGAACAAGCAATTAATCTGAGTTCCTAAGCACCAGGTCACTTCTAATGTCGGACCAGAAAGAACAAGGGTGTCATGTCTGTCTCTGCTGCAGGCTAATCCGCACCTATGTAAAAAAGCTTGGCCTGAAGCTCAATAAGCTTCAACAATACCTGGTACCTACTCAATGGACAGTGCCACCGTGCTGGGGAAGTCCAGGCTAACCCAGATATTTTGGGCTACCCCACAAGAATGACAGAGAAGAACAAAACTGCCGCACAACTCTTCCACCAAGTAAGGTGCCTGCTGCCTTTCCCAGCTGGGATCAAGAAGGAAATGGGGTGGTGCCTAAGGTCACACAGCAAATCAGTACATGGATTCAGATCACCTGATTCCCACCCAGCACCCTCATGATCAGTCCATCTACCTTCTAACATCTATTAAGGATGTTACCACCAGCAACTCCACCCTGAACAAACCCTTTCCGTTTCTGAGTGATTCAGGGACCATGATGTGGCCGGAAGCAATGGAAAGAAATGGACAGATATATTAGACAGCCCTTGGGAGTGCATCAGGTATCATAAATGCACAAAATTGTAGAAACCAGTGGTCAAGATCAGGTGTCTTCCTTGATTGTTTTCTACTTTATTTTATTTTCGGCAGTTTCTCACCTAACCTGGAGCTTGCTAATTCTCCTGAATTGCCTGGCCAGCCATCCCTAGGGATCCTGCTGCTTCTCTATTCTCAATCCTGGCATTAGAACCATATGACAACACACCTCACTTTGTTGCTGTTGTTTGGAGACAGAGTTTCTCTGTGTAGTCTTAGCTGTCCTAGATCTCCCTTTGTAGGCCAGGCTGGCATCAAGCTCACATATATCTGCCTTTCTCTCCCTTCTGAGTGCTGGGATTACAGGTGTTTGCCACCACGCTTGGCTTTCTCTCTCCTTTTGTAGACCTAGATGGTCTCAACCTACCTCTACCTCTTGACTGCTGGGGTTAAAGGTGTTCACAATATCTGCCCATTGGCTCACACCCTGCTTTATACTATGTGCCTTGGTGTTTGCCTGCATGTGTGTCTGCCTGAGGGTATCAGATACCCAGAACTGAAGGTACACACAGTTGCAAGCTGCTATATGGGTACTGGGAATTGAACCCAGGTCCTCCAAAAGAGCAGCCAGTGCTCTTAACATTGTGACATCCCTTAAGTCCCAACACATGCTAATTTTCTAAGGATTCTGGGGATAGAACTCAAGTCCTCAGTTTTGTACAGCAAGCATCCTATCAACTGAACATTCACCTTAAATTTTTGTCCTGAATTGGTCTTTTATTTCAAATCATGGGTCAGCGTACATGCTTTAATCCCAATACTTGGAAGGTAGAGTCAGGAGGATCTAGAACTGAGGAGCAGCCTCAGCTCTACAGTGAGTTGGAAGCCAACCTAGGCTATGTGAGAACCTGTCTCCACAAAAGCACAGGTTTCTTCAAATGAAAGGGACATACTCAGGGAAGAAAGCACATCCAGGAGCTCTGGGAACTGCCCTTTCCTGACCTTTGACAGCCTCTCCAAGGGACATCCAAGAAGCTGACTCCAATCTAAAAGCATGTGTAGCAAGTGTTGCCCTGTGACCTTGTCTACAACAGCCTAGGTGTCCTGGCCACCTGGAAGCCCAGGTTGATGACAATATCTCCCCTCACCTTCTACAGATCAATAACTATACCAATCAAGACAACTGCCCTGAACTGCTATCCCTTTATGACTCTTACTCCACCTAGGTAAGTGAAATGAGAGGCCACAGGACAGAAGAAGAGATGTGTGATCCAGGCTCCAGGCTCACCCAAGGCTCTGAAGCAGTGTCCTGCCTCTAGGATGCTCTCTTCCTACTGCAAAAGTCTTTGCCTCTGACAAGCCCAAATCTATCCTTGCTGGGCCAATGTCCCTCCTAAAGTCTTCCTGTATTCCTATAAGCCACACTTGCATCTATGGTGCCTCCTCCCCCACAGGCTTACCTAATCAAGGAAGGAACCCTAAGCAAGGGAGCAGTCCAGTTCATTGAGGACTTGATGAATGAGGATGGCGGGTTATATGACTCCCTACTGGAGACCCTGAGCAGTTTTAGCATCTTCTACTCCAAAGACACAGAGTAAGGCTAACCTGGTACTTGGAAGAACCCAGTCCCAAGCACTGGTTTATTGGGTACTTACAATATACGGTGCACTCAAGTAACACCCCCAGCCTGACACAGGGCTGTGTGTTCATCAAGGTGATGTTTATAAAGTGTCTCGAACAAGAGTTAGGAGATAGGTTCTTCACTTTTCAGACCAGAAGTATGGCCAGTGCTGGGACACACAGAGCTAGTAGTGTCTCCACTCATCTTTCCCTTCCCCTCCCCCCCACTGCAGATTTACAGAGATCACTGGTGGCTTTGACCAACTCCCCAATGGCCTCAGTGCCAGCCTGAAGCTTGGCACCATCCATTTGGGGTCCAAAGTAGAAAGGGTGGTGAGAAGCAGAACAAAGGTTGAGGTTTCATACCGTACAGGTGGGCCCATCTCCGCAGTGGAAAACCTCATTGCTGACTACGTCATCATCTCTGCCTCAGCCAAGGCCACATGCCTCATCACCTTCCAGCCAACCCTGTCCTGAGAGATAATGCATGCCTTTCTCTTGTTGCATTACATCAGTGCCACCAAGGTGGCATTAGTGTGCAATGAAAGCTTCTGGGAAAAGGACAGCATATGGGGTGGCAGCTCCATCACAGACCAGCCCTCCCGCTTCATCTACTATCCCAGCCACAGCCTGCCAGGTGGCAAGGGCGTGCTGCTGGCCTTTTACACTGTGGGCGATGATTCTCTCTTCTTTACCTCCATGAAAACGAGCAGGTGGTGGATACTGTCCTGGATGACCTGGCCACAGTGCACAATGCATCCAATGAGGAGATAAAGTGAATGTGCCCTGAGTAGCTGGTCAAGCAATGGTCTCTAGAACCCCTCACCATTGGCTCCCATGCTGAGTTCATACCCTACCATTATGTGGACTATTCAGAGCAGCTTTTACAACCAGAGGGCCACATCTACTTTGCTGGGGAGCACACCAACCTACCTCATGGCTGGATAGACACTGCCATCAAGTCTGGCATCTCAGCTGCCAGGAACAATCATGCTGCAGTGAACTCAGGGACAGACAGCACTGTAGATAGATGCCCTTTACCAGGAGTTGGGATGGTTGAGTTTTCCCCCAAGAATAATCCGTGGTGACTCTGACAGAGTAGGCTAGAAGATAAATGGAGATAGAGACCTAGAAGAGAGGTCACCTCTGGTCCCTTGGTCTGCAAGCAGGAGCCACTCAGGGAAGCTGTCAGGAGACATCACCCACTTTCTTGCCTCACTCCCCACCTTGCTCTCCACAGGAAACAGCAAAGCTGGGGAGGGTGGGAGTCAAGGCTGCAGAGTCCCAGAGTCAGCCTTTAGCCTGAAGGAAACTGTCTCCAGATGCAAAATAATAAGAAGAAAAGATAGAGAGAGCGAAGCCTCAATGTCTGACTTCTGTTACAAGTACATGCCTCTAAAAGTGTGCACAAACCCCAAGGTACGGTAACATTGAATGGCAGAATGACACAGGATCTCATACCCAGAATACTCCCAAACTCCTTTGGTGTGTCCATGGGAGCCCCTCCTCTTGGAACAGCCTAAGTGGGAAAAGAGAGCAAATGCCTGCTTTTCTCCCTCCTGATATGCACTAGTGGAATCTCAGCCACCCTGACAGAGTCTGCTCCCCTCTCCAGCCTGATCTCCCGCCTCTGCCTGCCACTGTCTACACACAGCCCTGAGAGGACACCTTGCTCAGTTCACAACCCCTTCTCCACTCTCCCCTCACTAATACACAACTGTCTATACAGAACAACCTCAGCTCTTCCTCCTCACATCCTCCCTTAGGCCCTCCCCACTCCATGGTCCCCTCTCCTCTGAGTTCCACTGCCCCAACTCTGGAGCACCAAATGCCAACCAAACCTGGACACTCACAAAGGGCTTGGATCACATATTTTAGGATGTGTGTGAGAGAATGTGCTTGTGTGCATGTGTGCTTCTGTGCATGCATGCATCTGTGAGAGCATGCCAATGCTTACTACATATCCACAGGCCTGGCGCCACATGGCACCTGGCTGAGAAGCAGAAACACAGAGAGTATGCAACACTGGGAAATCAACTCTCCTCCACCTGCCTCCCCCTGTGTTCAAGGTTTCGTTCCCCAATCTGACTCACTGTTATTCCAAATTCTCAAAACCCAAGAGTCAATCCTGAAACTTTGGGGATCAAGTAAGAAAGAAGAAGAAGAAGAAGAAGAAGAAGAAGAAAAGAAAGAAAGAAAGTAAGTAAGTAAGTAAGAAAGAAAGGAAGGAAGAAAGAAAAAAAGAAAAAAGAAAAGGCAAATTGAGTCTCAAGCCCTCCTCTCTGGACAGGCTCTGGAGACCCAGGAGGCAAGAGTGATGAACCACGCTGTTGGAGTTTTAGGAAGAGTGGCATAGATGTGGGAAGGAGGAAGAGGGCTGGAAAATTCACAGTTTCTACTGCAACATGGCCATTGTCAAATCGAGACAGCTCTTCTCTGATACCCATGTGTCACCCACACTCAGGACAGTATTAGTTCCACTGTCAGAAATGAAACTGGGGCTTTCAGCGGGGCATCTGAGGGATGGGGTTGGGGTGCCCATGCCCAGAAATCAGGATGAAGCTGCTGTGATCAGAGTGACTGGGCTCAAGACTGATAAAGCAGTGCTAAGGGCCCAGCATCTAGATTTAGGGGACCCCGCCCTTTCCTCCACTCTAGATGAACACCTGTGCTGTGAAGTACTTGAGCACACAAAGAGTGGGCTCTCCTCCAATGCCAATAACCACTCAGTGATACATGGGCTCTCCTCCAAGGCCAGTAACCACAAGGTGACACATGG
>JAQQSO010004961.1:0-12388 GCA_028658305.1 Pachyuromys duprasi | reverse complement strand
TCTCTCTCTCTCTCTCTCTCTCTCTCTCTCTCTCTCTCTCTCTCTCTCTCTCTCTCTCTCTCTCTCTCTCTCTCTCTCATTGCCCCTAAGTCACTTCCCTTTCTTCTCTCTTCTCATGAGCATTGGGAATATCCTAGTCTGTGAAGTCTTTCTCTGATTTGTCACTGTTTCTGCTACTCAATCAGACTTTCAAACATGGGTGCTTACCTCTACAAATTATTTTTACCTTCATTGTTTGGGATTAAAGTTGTGTACCACCATGCCTGGACCTAAGCCTTTCTTTTCCTAAAACTTGCTCTATACCAGGCTGACCTTGAACTCAGATCTGCTTGCCTCTGTCTCCCGGATTAAAGACATGTTTGTATTCCAGCCAAATCAGACAGACCTAGAAGATGTTTGGATGTGATCTTTTGCCAGAACAGCCACATTCAGAATTAAAATTCCTGTACACACTGTAAATTGTGTTGGTGTTGAAGAATCTTTAAATGTTAAGCTAGCAGTCCCAAAAACACAACGTCCACTTGGTTGTGAAGAATTATCCTTAGTTTTTGAATTGTATGTGTGTGGGTTTTGCTTACATGTCACACACCACATGAGTGCCTTGTGCCTGTGGTGGCCAGAAGAAAGAGTTGGATCCCCTGGGACTGGAGTTACTGGCTATTGGGACCTGCCAAATGGGCATTGAACCCTGGTCCTCTGGAGAGAGCAGCCATTGCTCTTAACTGCTGAGACATCTTCCCAGCTCCAACCAGAATTATCTTTTTAAAAATATCATTGCCTCACAATTACTTTTGCTAAACTCTTCTTGCAGGTGTTTATCCAGTTTTGTCTACCCCAGACTACTGGTCTCGATTCCCCTCCCCTCCCTTTCTCTCCCTTCCCCTTCATGTTGATTCCTCTTTCTCTTCCTTCCAATCACTCAGTTGCCTTGAGATGCCACTTCTCCAATGCATTTGAGAAGCTGTACACTAACAGTGTTTGGCCATACTGTTTTGCTGTTGGTATAAGGGTAAGAGTGATGGTCTGTTCAGCACTAAACCTGAGTAGAAACTGCAGGCTTCATAAGTGGTTTTCCTACAATTGAGTGAGAATTTAAATCAGATTTGACTGACTGCTGAGACAGCCCTTATACCTTTGATTTAGTTTCTCCCTCTTTGTGTTTTTAGATGCACTTTCCCCCCAACTCTGTGATTGTTGTAAAAAAAAAATCCACAAGAGTTGTCTATTTGAGAGTTTACCATATTTTGAACTTGGTATTTTGGTGCCTGTGGTGTGGTTTAATCCGGGCTTCTGGTCCTTGTGTTTTCTGTGAGTCAGTAGTTAGGTCTTCAGGCTTTATGAGAATCAGCATCCTTTTCCTTTGATATACCATAATTTAGATGTGTTATTGGCCATAGATTGTCCGTGTTTAGCTCCACTATGGCATTTTTTCCCCTTTTATGGATGATAAAGATGCTGTCCTAAATTTGTTTTGTAGACCAGGCTGGCCTCAAACTCACAGAGACCTGCCTGCCTCTGTCTCTTGAGTGCTGGGATTAAATGTGTGTACCACCATGCCCAGCCAGTCAGGGTTCTTTAAAGGAGCAAAACTGATAGAATGACTATGTGTATCAAATGGAAATTTCTTAAGCTGGCACATAGGATGTGGTCTGGGTAGTCCAACAATGGCTGGCTGTCTCAGCAGTCCCATTGTGGCTGGAATCCTGGAAGATTCCTGGAGAGCTACTGGTTTTCAGTCTGTGTCGGAATTATAAAAAAGTTGGCTTTAATAGCAGCCACAGCAACAGGAGAGAGAGAGAGAGAGAGAGAGAGAGAGAGAGAGAGAGAGAGAGAGAGAGAGAGAGAGAGGAGAGAGAGATCTTGCCAGTGAGTGAGAGCAAGCAATCAAAAGCAAAGCTTCCTTCTATGTCCTTTTATGAGGGCTGCCACCAGAAGGTGTGGCTAAGATTTATGGTGGGTCTTCCTGCTTCAGGGGAGGGACATTGAGGGGATAGAAGGAGGGTGGCTGGGACTGGGAGGAGATGAGGGAGGGGTCCACACCCAGGATACAAAGTGAATAAACTGTAATGAATAATAATAACAACAAAAATAATGAAAAAAAAAAAACCTAATCGCCTAAAAATAAATCTCACAGCAGTTTGGGTTTTTTAGTTGATTCCCGAAGCAGTCAGGTTGACAATGTTTAGCCATCACACCTACTTAACTCTTTTAGGGTTAGATGAATTATTTGAATTCCAATCTTCTTGGAGGCATAGGGTGGTAACAAAGGACGTTTTCATTTTTTTCCCTTCAGATTTGGAATCATGTTCATTTCTGTGTGTACAGTTAAGATTATTCATGGCAAGTCACTGCATGGGATACCACCTGAGCCCACCTCTGCACCTTGAGTTCATTTGGGTTTCTGCTTACCCCTTCAGTTCTTCTGAAATAAAGGCACAAAATGAATAAGTCCCCTGAAATTTCCTGATAACAGAGATGAAGGGAGAGAGAGATAGAGGATAGAGAAGGAAGAAGGGAGGGAGGGAGAGAGAGAGGGAGAGAAAGAGGATATTGGTTTTTATCTTTCACTTACATTTTTCATGAGACTTTTATCTAAGGTGATAACAGTGTCTCTCTTTGTGGCCAAACAATTCCATGAATTATGGCTTAGAGTCTAGTGGAGACAATTGGAGAAAAAGACATGTTTAACTCTACAAAAAATACATTTGTCATGTTCAAACGAACCAAGGACAGACATCTGTCTTGAGCTGAGTGTTCATTTTTCAGCATGAAGTAGATGTTCTCAGGTGCCAAGCCGGTATCACCTGATGCGAGGCTATCACATCCCTGAGCTTATTTTTGAAAAGTGGACATGGACTCCCCACCCTGTAGGCATTTCTAAAGAGCTCTGTTATTTGTGAAATGTGTAATATAGACGTTACTGCTGGGAGAACTTTAGCTCTAAGGTTGACAAGATGGCTGCAGGCAAAGTTCTTGCTGGACGCTGAGCTGGGAGAGAACTGCCTCCATGAAGTTGTCTTCTGATCCCAAAATGCAAGCTGAATCACACACTCATGTGCCCAGCACACACATCATACACACACAAAATAGTACATAATTTTTTTAAAGTACTTTAAATCTGTTTCAAATACAATTTTCATGGTAAGAGGAGATGGAATTTGCCTCTTAACCACAGGGTCCTGGAATTCCTCAGCAAAGGAAAAGATCTGGGTTTCTGCTTCTTCCCAGTGTCAGGGAAGGTGGAGGTTCTGAGATCCTATTGACGTAAGGAGAAAATGGAGCAGAAGCAGCATCAAGGGTCCAGTAGGACTAGGAAGAACAAGTGTTGATGGGAGTCACACTGACAACAGTTTAGAATATCCTGGTAGGAAGGAATATTAGTATGTAGCTCACCTCATATGGTAAAGTGATGTACAAAAAGTTAAAAGATTATTAGTGGCCCACTTGTTTCTTACCCTGGTTTCTGAACTTAGAAGACCTGGGTTCTGGAGTCAGCTGCGCCTAAGGCCTTGGTAAAGTCTGTCATGGAGCCATGTTCTCCCCATCTGAAAAGTGCAAATAAACCAGATTCCGAATGTGTGTGAGTGAAACAGGATAATGTAAGTGGAAACCCCTCCCAGGTGTAAAGCAGGTGCAGAAGAGGTTACAGCTGTGGAAACTGGGTTTGCCTAGACCCATTGAGGAACTTTTGCATGTGTGTTGCTGCGAGAAGGTGTGTGTGTGTGTGTGTGAGAGAGAGAGAGAGAGAGAGAGAGAGAGAGAGAGAGAGAGAGAGAGAGAGAGAGCTCGTGGAGGCCAGAAGTTGATGCCTGATAATCTTCTTCCTTCACTCTCCTCCTCAGGTTTCGAGACAAGGTTTCTAACTAAACCTGGAATTCAGCTAGAGTGGCTGATCAGCAAGCTCCAAGAACAACCCTTGTCTCTGCTTTCTCCAGTGCTGAGGTTACAGGTGTACATCTGGCTTTTTCCGTGGGTTCCAGGAACCGGAAGTCAGTACTCAAGCTCCTCAGGCCTGTGTGGCAAGCCCTCTATGACCCAAACCATCTCTCAACCCCAGGGAGTTTCAGTTAGAACAGTTTTTGCCCTCTCCCCTAAAACACTGTACACAAGTTCAAAATCTGCTAGTGTGTTGTAAAGTAATGACTGATGGGGTGGTCAGGTGCAAGCTCAGTATGAGCACCTTGAAGGACCATAGAAGGGCCTGGAGGTTTCCTGCAGTGTTTATCTGGGTGCTTCCTAGCATCTCATCCCTACTGCTGCTACAGAAAGGACAGTTAATAAATTGTACTAATGTCGATGGGAGTGTTCACCAGGGATGTTTGGAAAGAGTAATCTTCACATTTAGAAGTATTTTCTCATTATGGATAATGGGATGATGAGATGAAAAATGATCCTGGCTCCTTATGATCCCAAGGAGCCTTCAGCCTGAATAATCTATGGAGAGTCAGGCATAATATGGCAGCAGAGAAGTAAGTCATCTACTGCAAGGTCCATGAAGTTATTTAATCACTTTTCCTGTCATAGAAATACGTGATTCCATGCAAAGTGGCAGGAAGTTACCGACGGCCTAAATTGCAGATGCGTGGAGGAGGCCTAGCAAATGCTCTGAAGAGAGAGCTTTGTTCCGGACAGCTCTGTGATGGAGCCGATGCTCCTTACAGCGCAAGCCTTGCAGAATAGCGGGGTCGGAAGGCTTCGCTTGCGGAAGGCTTCACTTTGTCCTTAGTCTATTTCCCCTTTGAAACAGGGATGTATGAAATTGGCAAGTCAGACTCAGATCCTGTTTGGGCTTTAAAAGAGATCATTACAGCGGAAAAGAAAATACTGTAAGAAAATACTAGACTACAAAGTTACTATTACTTTGCTTTAAAATTTTAGATGATTTAGGCCAAAGAATAACATGAACATGATTAGCTACATATAATATGCCTACCTGTCAGAAAAAGTAATCATGGGGCTAGAACTGGTATAAAAATGTCCCATCTGGATTCTGATATCTGCTGAAAAGAAGTTAGCAACTTGCCAACTTGTCTTACGGATGCCAGGTGCTGCAGGAGGGTACGGGAGGTGAGGATGGGGCGGGAATGGACTGGGGCCTGTTACTGTTCTGACAAGCTGGTCAAGGACAGGGCTAGAACGTACGGCTAAAAAGGAGGAGTGCGCCCAGTGAGATGGCTCAGGAGGTGAGAGTACATACCACTGAAGCCCGACTTCTTGAGTTTGATCCCCAGATTCTAGGTGATGCAGGGAGCGAACTGGCTCCCTTGCCTTGGATTGTTCTCTGACCTCCACATATGGGCTGTGGCATTCATGTGCACCCAAGCACAGGTGCACATGCACATTGAATGTAGTAAAAAAAAAAAAATTAGAAAGTAGATTGGTCTCAGTTCTGTATCTGGTTCTTCTTGGACCTCCAGGAGCTTTCAATAGAGATTCAAACTAGCTCCTTTTTCCTTGAGATTGTACTAGCTCCCTTTCCCTGATGAAATGTCTGACAGAATCAACGAAAGAAAGAGAGTTCATTTTGGTTCACAGTTTCAGGGTACAGGATATCATGGCAGGGGGAGTGGCTAAAGGCAATAGGAGCTTGAGGCAGCTGGTGCCCCATTTACTCTCTCCATTTGCTTCAGTCCAGGCTGTAAGCCAAGAAAATGCTGCTGCTCAAATTCCATGTGCCTTGCCTCCCCAGTCACCCCAGGGTAGACAAACTCTCAGCGGCCGTATCCCAAGGCTTATTTCTGATGTGAGACTAGATTCAGTCATGTTGACAGCATTGCAGGGAGCAGAAATAAGCATCTGCACAGTCTTGACACAGACAACTCTGGCAGTCAGTGTCACGTAGCTATGGAATCAGACTGAGTCTGGTTAGATCCACTGACTGACATTCCTCAGGGAGTTTCTCACTAGATCAAGTCTTGCCCTCTTTCTAAAAAGGTCGCATGCCAGTTCAAAGTTTGTTAAAACTTTGTATACTAAGGGTTGGCCAGCCTCCTCAGCGCCCTGAAAGTCCATGGGACAGAGGGAGCTTTCCTCTGCTCTCGGTATCACTAAACTTGACTAAGTAGGAGTTCTGCCTGTTAAGACAGCTGTAGTCACCACCACCAGCCCCTGCCTGGCTCAGAGCTGCTCCACAGCAGGAGCTGAGACAGAATGATGGCTGCAGGGACAGCACTGTCCAACAGAAACGGTGCAGGCCACAGAATCAATGCCAGATAGTATAAAGCACATGTGAACAAAGAGGCAACACATTGATTTTACTGTATTTTGTTTAACCCAATTTAAGATCACCAATGGGATATTTTACGTGCATTTTTAACACCCGTTTCTGGAAATCTGATGTAAAAATTTAAAAGCACATCTCAATTTGTAGTATTTACACTTCAAGCTTTGTAGTCACATGTAGCTGGTGGTGGCTGTTTTTGACAACACATAATCCCCACCCCTGTGATGCCGCTTAAGTTTAGTTTGTTTTGAAAGGATGGATTCCCAAAGTGTCTGCAGCAGCAGAAGAGAATATTTGTTCATCACCAAATGACATCTAAAATCAAGTCATTATTATCTTTAGAGTTAAAATATTTGCTAGGAGAATTTGGATAAATGGCTTTCTCAGTTTTGAAGCAGCAAGAAACCACAAAGGAAAAACAGATTTAGCACTATAAAATAAAACATTTTAGATGGTGAAAAAGTTAGAATTATCAGTAAGAGGAACTCTGCAGAGACTGGGGCAGATATTTGCCCCTGTTCACAGATTTTGATGAATATCTACACAATATTAAAAAAAACTCATTCAAATACAGAAATAAAATTCATACCTTATTTGATTCTGAGATATTTAATAGGGAAAGCAAATAACGAAGAAAATGTTCCATCTATTTGTTAAATGAATTCAAACGAAACCATTGTTAAATCAAGGTAACATTTTATACTTATTAATGAAGCTGTCATGATAATACAGTACAAAGAAAGCGTGGGCAAAACCCTTTCGAAAGGCAACATGGCGCAACAGCACTGGAGGCCCAAGCGGCTCCTGTTCTGTCGCTGTAATCCTATTCCGCACATGCCAAGGACACAGTCCATTAGAAGAGAAGGCAAATGTTTGAAAGTATTCATTTCCACTTGTCACTAATGGTGAAAAATTGAGAAGTAATTAGGCAAATGATACCATATCACCTTAATGTACTGCGATGCAGGCACCAGAGTGGTAATTACTAGGATTAGATGGAAAGATGTTTAAAGGTATATTAAATGGAAAATAAGAATGTAGAACTTTTAAGGACCCATTAATGATGACGGTACGACTCTCTATACAGGTGGACAAAGACCAGAATGGGGTTCTATAAAAATGAAAATGATTGTTTAAAAGGTGGAGGGACTGTGGTATGAGTTAAGCTTATAAACATGTGAGCAATTTAGATGAGTAGAGTCGACAGGGCTTGAAAATGTGTGGGTGCATGTATGTTGATGGAGGATGAGAGCCGGTGGAGGATCAGCCTTTGAGATCCGAGCAGCTGAGTCACCCATGGGCTGTGAGTGGCCTTGGAGGCAGCAGCAGGCAGCATCAGAATTTGTTTTCAAATGGAGGCCAGGGTATGCGCAGTGCCTTTGGAAACTAACTCCTTACCCTTAGGGGCCACAAAGGTCTGAAATGTACTTGAAAGATTACTTTTCTGTATACTCCACTCCTCTTGTAATAACCAAGTACAGCAGGCTACAGGAAGTAAGACAAGCAGGTTTCAGTCTTTCAGTGTGTCCAACTTGTGGCCTATGGGTCATGTGTGCCCTAGGATAGCTGTGAATATAGCTCAACATGAAAGAAACATTGGGGAGGTGCGTGCTTGCATGTATGTGTGTTATATTGTTTTGTAACTTGGTTATTTGGTTATTGAGTATAAACTTTGATGTCATATTACAGACTGAAAAGGTTAGCTACCCACCCATCTGTTTCAAATCCTGAACATGAGGGTTCATTTAGGAATAGGGACATAGTCCAGTGCTGGCCAAGGACAGCCACACCTAGGTCCTTTGTTTAATTCCTGGGGAGAATAGCTCTGCTTTCCATATAGGAGTAAAGCAGAGAGACCTTGAAGTTTTCTCATATCCACAAAAGGCATCGCTAGTTGGAAACAAATGAAGTAGAGCAAAACTCAGCTTTGGGAAGCATTGGCATGCTGCCCTATAATCCTGCTGTCTTCACGGTTGGTAGCTGGTGGTGAGGATGATGATGGTGTCGACTGATTTTAAGGTGGCGTCCAGATCCAGCCTGCCTTCTGCTCTTTGTCATGTAAAAGCATCCAGAGAAAGCAAAAGGACACCAATGCTTTTTATGTATGGTGAGTACGGCAGAGAACAGGCAGGAAAAACTGATAGAAACATTGTTTCTAAAGGAGAGATCCCTGGGGTGACAGAACACGAGTCATACTCAGTGTCTCCCAAAACACAGACATAATAGCATTTGAGGAGATGGAAAGATCGCTGGTTTGGCCGTTAACCATTGTATGCACATCCCTAGTTATAATTCCACAGACATGTCCAAATTATGCTAATCAAAGGAAGGCTCACTCAAAATCAGTAGTCTACATGTACATGAGCAATAAAGACCTAGAAAATACAATAAAAAAATAATTCCACTCCCAGGACAAATTAAATTTATTAGTATTTTAGACACTAAAAACAGAAAGAAATGAGTAAAACTTCTGCATTTAAAAAGTATTTATATTTGTGAATGAAGGAATACGGAGATGACATACAGGGTACCCCCCAAAGAACAGGGAAAGAGATCATCTGTGTTTTCATTTTATTGTATTTTCTATTAATTCATTGAGAATTTTGTACAATGTACTTTGGTCATAGCCATCCCTCCCCAACTCTTTCTAGACCCACGTCTCTTTTCCACCCACCCAACTTTGTATCTTATTTATTTATGTTTATTTCATCAAGTCCAGGTTGTGTGGCCTTCCACTGGAGGGTGGTTGACCTACCACGTGACCCTTAAAACTGACTTTCTCCCCAGCAGCCACCAGTTGCCAATACCTCCTCAGCTGGGGGCGGGGCTTTGTGCTCACCTCCACTCTCGTGCAGGACTTTGGTCAGTGTTGAGCTTGCACAGGTCTTGGTCAAGGTGAATAGAAGAATAGAATAGAATAGAATAGAATAGAATAGAATAGAATAGAATAGAATAGAATAGAATAGAATAGAATAGAATAGAATAGAATAGAATAGAACAGAATAGAACAGAATAGGAGAATAGAAGACTGAGGAGTGCTCAGTCCTAAATCTGTATTATATCACCCCCTCCCAAGGCTCAGGGTCATTGCAGAAGAGGGAGTGGAAAGACAGTCAGAGCCAGTGGTGGTATATGACTGCAAGGGAACAGTGTTTTTGGACGTAGCAGGGCTGCTGCACATATGAACTCACTGTGTATGTTTGGGTGCTTGAATCTCATAGAACATGAACATATCTATGCTCTACTTACATAATACTCATGCAAAGGAAAAAGGAACAGCATCTTAAAAAGTATTTAAAATATAAAGCAAGCCAGCCCTGAGGCTGATAGCTTGTTATCCTAACACCCAGGAGGCTGAGGTAGGAGGATCACAAGTTTGAGGTCAGTCTCTACTTACATACTGAGACCCTGGCTCAGAATCAAGTAAGCATCAAATCAACATACGGTCTTACTGTCTTACTGTTAAATATTTGCTCTATTTAAAATGAAAAGCAATGATTTAGAAAGCCCGAGGCACCTGAGTATGCCCCTTTACAAGGCATTGCTTGATCCTGGCTCACACTGCCAGGTAGACTGGACTGCCTCAGTGGAGCACAGCTCTCTATAGTCATGTCTTCCGTCAGGCAGCTTAGGTAAGTGGCTTCTGAGCAGGGCAGGCGGCCTTTGTCAGCTCAGGCCGGCCACCAGCAGTGCTTGCCCCAAGGCAGGTGGAATGCTAATCAGAGTGGCATTTCAGAAACACTGACAAGCAAGGAGGAAGCGGCAGGTAAGTCACATATCGCCAGTCAGAACCTTGCTGTTTCTCTGATTAAATGAAAACATATGCCCGACTGTGAGTTTTAAACAGCATCATCAGGCTATGTGATCCAGTAGCACAATATGGTGGCACCAGGGACCTGGACGCTATAAGGCAAACCTCCCATTTTCCTTTTGTGAGCCAATGGATGACAGGGTTGTAGGTACGGCTTTTCGGTGTTGGGGATGGACTGTGTGCCCACACAGGCACTGATGTGTCTCCCTGCATAAACAGGCATGAACCCCAGTTTGAAATAATTAATGCTGTTTTCCTTATGAACCATCAAAATATTCTTCAAAGATATAATTTTGGCATAATAAGACACGTTCCTACAGGGCTAGGGTGGTGAACCAAGTTCTGGCAGGAGCCATGTTGCTTAAGGGTTTGGTTTCTTTTCTAAGTGTGTCATCCATTACTCAAAAAGTATGTAAAAAAATTCAGAAATCACTGCAGAGTTCTGAGCATAAAACACAATTTCAATATTAGTCCTTCATGGAACTGTTTTTGCAAGTGTTTCCACTTGCAGAATCTATATTATTTTTAAAACAATTTGCAAATGATTGATGTATTGTGGTCATCATTTTGTATTCTTGAAGAGAAAATCTTGAATCACTGTGGTGCAATCAGCTTTTACAATTCTGCAAAGTATGAGGGGTGGAGACAACCCTTGTGAGGGTCCTTCCACATGTGCTGGTGTGGTATGTATGTGTGAGGTTCACTTGTATGTAGTTGTGTGGTGAACATGTGTGTGACTGTGTGGGTGTATGTATTAAGTTTATGGTATGTAGTATGTCTGACACATGTGATGCTCATGTATGTTTGTGGTTTATAAGATGGTGTTGTATATACATGGTATGTACGTGTGTGTGATTATGGGCATGTAGTATATGAATGGTATATGTATTGTGTGTGCAGTATGAGTATACACTGTGTGACTATGTGGTGTGTTTGTGGTGTTCATTTGTATGTGTATGGATGATGTGAAATATATGAATTTGTGATTTGTGTGTGGTGTACATGTGTGCATAAATGGTATGAGTGTGTAATATGCATGTGTTTGCTGTGTTGCAGTCAACAAAGCATCATTATTTCTTCAAGAACTAGAATTTTTAATTAAAAAAATGCTTATGTGTCTGGGTAGTCTTGCTACATGTGTGTCTGTGTACTACAGGTATGCCAGGTGCCTATGAAGGCCAGAACACAGCATCACCTCATCTCCAGAGTTGGAGTTATAGACAGTTGTGAGCGATCATGTGGGTGCTGGGAATTGAACCTCAGTCCCCTGGAAGAGCAACCAGTGTTCTTAACTACTGAGCCATCTCTCTACTCCCAGTAAATGCTTGGATTCAGTTGTACATTAAATTCTAAAAGTTTACTTGGATATGACCCCTGTACTATTCTTGAAAAAAAAAAAGAACTTTAGCAGAAGACTCAATAAAGCATGGCAGGCCAGAACAGCATGGGAACCGCTCACCTATCCAAAGCAGGCTAAGTATGTGTCTGTATTTGCTGTTATCTGGAGTATGTGACCATGGCAGCTATCTAGTTGTAGCCACTGTCTCAGAGGAGACTTGGCACATTTATTGAACGTTTTATGATCGAAGAAGCTCATTTAAAAGTGTGAGTGTCCATGGCTATTTACCAGCCAGGATTCTCCAGAACAACAGATCCAACAGGACATGCAGACATAGGAAACACGGCTCATCACAGGAAGCTAATGACCAAGGTGGTCGAGAAGGCTCACGACCTGCTGCATGGGAACTGGAAGACCAGGAAAGCCAGTGCCATCATTCTTTCTGGACCAGAGGCCTGAGAACCAGGGATGGGCTGGGAACTGGTGTTAAGTCCTGATGTCTAGGGCCTCAAGGAACTGCATTGTTCAGTGCCAGGAGAAGACAAGAGAGACAGGATGTGCCCCTTTCCCATGCGTTTGTTCCTTTGGTGTTTTCCAGGGATTGGATGATGTTTGCCCACTCTGGTGAGCATGATCTGCTTCATTTATTTTGCTGATGCTGGTGTTGACGTCTTCTCTAAGCACCCCAAGGGCATAGCTAGCAAGCATGTTTTAACAGCTACCTGGTATCTCTTCAGCCCAGCTGAACTGACACAGAAACTTAACTACCATTGCCATTATCCTCGGAGTCTCTGAGTCTGGGAGTTTCATAAAGAAGGACCATTGATCTTCACAGTCCAGGAGCCATCCCTGTTTCTGGGCTGATGGTTTAGCTGGTAAATATAGCATGACTAGACTTCTTTTTTTTTTCCTATTTTTTTTAATTTATTTATTTTTATCTCAGTCACAGGTTAGGTACTTTGAATCCCAGGCGTAGCCCCCTCCCCCATTCCCTCCTACCCTCCCACTCCCTCCC
>JAQQSO010004960.1:0-12388 GCA_028658305.1 Pachyuromys duprasi | reverse complement strand
GGGGGGGGCTACGCCTGGGATTCAAAGTACCCAACCTGTGATTGAGATAAAAATAAATAAATTAAAAAAAAAAGAATCAGAACAAGACAAGGAAGAAAATTAGTCAAACATCATTAACATGATATCAATAAAATCAAAGACTGGTAAATTGAGCTATATTTGTTTGTAAGGTTTTGCTTACTAAACAATATCATTAAGAGATTATTGTCTTTGAATTGTATGAACTACCTGATACATATCAAATAATAATAATGTATTATATGACTATATATCATATGCCATCAATATTATAATTATGTACTATAACAATGAATACACTGTATAGTGATATATAATGTGTAGAAACTAATTGATAATAATTATATGCATTGATATAACTATATACTTTTATAATCTGATATGAATTGATGACTAGAACATGTTACTGAGGATCCATTGGTAGTGGACACCTCCTGGGGAGAAAAAAAGTTGTCTTTTGAGGAAATACCCACTGATAGTTTTTTCATACTCTAGTGGATGTCTCTATACCCAGGTACATATGCAGCAATGGTCTTAGTGACTTATCAAGCAAACAAACAAAAGACATGAAGTTGGGAGGTTCATCTTGGATAGGATATGGTGAGAGCTGGAAGAGGAAATAGGGATTGATATGATATTTCATTATATATATGTATGAAATTCAAGGATAAAGAAAAATCCTTTTATTGGAAATAGATTCTTTTCATACATAATATATTTGATTACAGTTTCCCATCCTTCTGCTCCTCCCACTTCTTCTCTTTCTCCTTTTTCATCCAGATTTACTCCCTTTCTGTCATGAGAAAAGAACAGGCTTCTAAGGAATAGTAATAAAATATAACAAAGTAAAGTAAAATAAGAAAACCCCAAAACTATCACACAGGAATTGGACAAAGCAAACAAACAAAAGAAAAAAAAATAGTCCACACAAGAATCAGAGACCGACTTGTTCATATGCTCAGGATTCCCACAGAAACACTACACCGGAAGCCCTAATATGTATGTAGAGGACCTGGTACAGACCCATGCAGGTCTGTGCATGCACCTCCCTTTCTGTGACTTTATATGAGCTTTAAATATGTTGATTTAGAGGGCTTTGGTTTTTTTGGTGTCCTCCATCCTTTCTGGCTCATACATTCCTTCTGCCTCCTTTTCTGCAGGATTCCCTCAGCTGTGAGAGGAGAGATTTGATGGAGACATACTATTTAGGGCTAAGTGCCCCAACGTCTCTCTGTCCACATAATCTCTGGCTGTGGATCTCTGTATTTTTTCCCCATCTGCTGCAGGAGGAAGCTTCTCTGATGATGGCTGAGCAAGGCACTGATCTATGAGTATGGCAGAATATTATTAGGAACTTCTTGATCACCATATCTATCTATCTATCTATCTATCTATCTATCTATCTATCTATCTATCTATCTATCTATCTATCTATCTATCTATCTATCTATCTATGTATTATCTATATAGACCAGTGTATTTGGTTTTTCCTTAAGTCCCTGGACTAGCTAGTCTCTGGTTTTTGATCAGTCAAGCAGTGTCAGGTACGGGTTTTGTCTTGTGGAGTAGGTTTTAAGTCTAATCAGTTATGATTGGTTACTCCTACAAGCTATGTGCCATCTTTGCCCTAGCATATCTTGCAGGCAGGACACCATTGTAGGTTGAAAAGACTGTGGCTGGCTTGCTGTTTTTGTTTCTCTTTTGGTAGTGTGTAGAGTACTTTCCTGTAGTAAAGATGCTAGCACGTAGGAGTGAAGGCTCTATATAGTCATCATCTTGACCTCTCCATGATCAATGAGTAGTGTAAGTATTGTCTTCAGCAATGAAGCCTTGCTGTCAGCTTGTGGAAAGCAACCTATTTGTTTTGACAATAGCCTGGGGTGTTTGGGGATTCCCATGGAACATGTTGGACAACAACTCAATTAGATGTAACCCAATCCCAGTAGTAGAAACTTCATTTGCTGACAAGAGATAGCCAGCTGGGGCTCTGTATTCTCTATTGTTTGCTGTTTTTATTTAGATTACCTACATGAAGGTGATCTAAATAAAAAAAATATAATATTATAATATATAAATTTATAATAAATTTAATTAGGTTATTTGTTTTATTCCTATCTAGTTTTTTGAGTTTTAAAAATATATTATGTTTATTAGCTCTGTTTTGGATGTGGAATTGGTAAAAATCTTTTTTCATTCTGAGCTGTTGCTTTGACTGAATGATGGTGTCTTTTGCCATCCAAAAGTTTCTCAGTTTCATAAGGTCACATTTATTAATTGTTCATCTTAGTGCCTTTTCTGTGTTCTGGTCAGAAAGTCTTCTGTGTCAGTGAGTTCAAGGCTATTCCCCACCTTTCTCTTCTATTAGGTTCAGTGTATGTCATCTTATGTTGTGGTCTTTGACCCACTTAGTGTTGAGTTTTTGGCATGGTGATAAGTATGGTTCTATTTGGATTCTTTTACATGCAACCATACAGTTTGACCTGCACTATTTGTTGAAGATACTTTTTTTCTCCCCCAGAGTGTGTTTCTGGTTCCTTTATCAAAGATCAGGTATCTTTAGGGCTGTGGATTTATGCCTCTGTCTTCAGTTCAGTTCTATTGATCAATATGTTTGTTTTGGGTTAATACCATGCTTTTACTGTAGCTCTCACGATTGTTTTTGCTATCCTGTTTTTGTTTGTTTGTATGTCTATGTGTGTATTTCCTTATGAAGCTGAAAACTGTCCTTTCAAGATCTCTGAAGAAGTGTGTTGGAATTTTGATGGGAATTGCACTGAATCTGTAGATTGTTTTTGGTAGTTAATATGTTAATTCTACCAATTCACAAACATAGGAGATCTTTCTACCTTTTGATGTCTTCTTCAATTTCTTTCATCAAAGACTTGAAGTTATTATCGTATAAGTCTTTTACTTACTTGGAGATACCCCTAATATTTTTATATTATTTAAGGCTATTGTGACAGGTGTTGTTTCTCTGATTTCTTTCTCAGTCTGTCACTTGTATATTGGATGGCTACTGATTTTTTGGGTTGATTTTGTTATCAACTCAAAGTGTTTATTAGCTGTAGGAGTTTCCAGGTGGGATTTTTAGGGATATATATATATATATATATATATATATATTATATATAATCATATTTTCTGAAAATAAAGATGCCTTTACTTCTTCCTTTCTAGTTTATATCCTCTTGATCTCCTTAAGTTGTCTTGTTTCTCTAGCTAAGACTTCAAGCACTGCTGCTCAGACTACATGGGCCAGGACATGCAGGCCCAGGGCAGGGGGTAAACAATCCTACTCCCCCTGATCCCTGGATGAGATTTCCAGGGTTTGGACATGTTTTGCCTCACTCTTCCTCTAGGCTGGCTACCTATCATTTCACATCTTCCTTCCCCCACAAAACAAAACAAAACAAAACAAAACAAAACAAAAAAGCAAAACCAAAACCAAAAAAACTGTATTGATTTGCTGTGAAGAAAGTGGATAATCTTGTCTTGTTTCTGATTTCAGTGGAACTGCTTTGAGTTTCTCTTCATGTAAATTGGTGTTGGCTGTGAGAAAAAGATAACAAAAGTAGTTTCTAAAATAAAAACAAAATAGAAGGGTTTATGAAGAAGAGGACAGGGAAGGAGGCGTGGTTCATTATGAGCCCTGATAAATGATATCAACTGAAGATAGTACAGTTTGAAGAAAATAGTAAGATGCTGAATTTAAGAGAAGGGGGAAACTTAATGATGGGATAGCCATGAAAGCCAGGGGCATCAGCATTTCAAATAAATCAACAAAGTTTCTTGATCACATCATTAAGTAGAAACGGGCAGGCTTTCTGAGGACAGTTTCTTCAGTGCATTAGATGTTGAAGTAAGACTTCAGATTCCTAGGATAGGAAGGGAGCAAGAGCTGAGAAATTTGTGGTAGAAATATTAGCTCATTGTTAAGAAAATGAAGGTGTAAAGGAAGGTGTCTATAGGGACACTCTGATCTTTAGAAGTAATTCAGGCATGAAGCCATCTAAACATAAGAGCAACAACTACAGGGAAGTGAGAATTAGTGTTGAAATGAGGAACCAGAAAATAGGTAAGGGGCTCATTTAAGATCATAGGTGGAAGTGTTTGCCTGGAAGAGAAGTTGTTTGTCAAATATGTCATAGTGTAGGAAATTATTCTTGTGTATGTGTGTGTGGCAGAGGGAGGAAAGAGAAACGGAGGAAGAGGAAAAGATAGAGGGGGGTGGGAAGGAGGATAGAGAAAGAATACAGATGATTGTGTACTTAGTGACAGAAGTTGGTAAGAGAGTGAGGTAAACAACAGATGGTACTCCAGTTTTCTGGGATCAATAAATGACTTGTGGTTTATTGAGTTATCAAGGGTGCTGTACCATGCTATGTGACTTTTCTTTGAGTAAATGGAGTAGAATTTACTCCTAACCTGTTATTCTTGGCAGCCAAGATTTCATTCAGATTGTACTTACCCTCCATTCCAAGTAACTTCCTACAAATAGAACACATCTTTGGAGCAGCATTGCAACAAGGAATCTTTACTGCTGTATCACCCAACCATCTCTGGCCAGACCTCAATTCAATTGCCTCTGATTGCCTTCTCTTCACTTGTGCTGCAAACCACACCCAGATTGGGTCTTAGTTACTTTCCACATTCCTCTACCTGTAGGTTAGACAGTTAACAGCCTCCTTTGTTGTTACAAGAAGAAGCAGAGTGTACCATCTACAAGTGGTCTAGTGAGGCACTTTTAATTTAAAAAAATTAAAAAAAGTTTATGAGGAAAATTATATTTTAATGATATAAAACCAGAAAACAAACATTTCATTTGAGCCAAGAAACACAGTCAAATTATTGCATGCACACAGAGTAATCGTACATATGAATCTTTCGTTGGGCTTCTATGCCCCCCCCCCAAAAAGGATGGAATTGCAAAAATTTTAGAAATTGAACTGATCATTTCTTTGTTGTTGAAATCAAAAAAGAAATTTTGGGGTTTTAACTTGAAAAATGGAGAGTGGTTAAATGAAACTTATTTTAGTCATGTTTAATAATGTAAACAGGAATGTGCAGTTATCTTTGGCATTAAGGTATAAGTTATAAGGTTCTTTGAGTGTATACGTTGAAGTGACACAGTTGGATTATGTGGTGATTTCATTTTTATTTTTTTTGAGAAACCTCTAGACTGATTTCCAGGGTGGCACCACCAGTCCCCAGTGATGTAGAAGTGTTCCCTTTTGCCATATTTGTGTAAGCATTTGTTATTGATATTCTTGATGACAGTCATTCTGACTGGAGTGAGACAAAACCTAAAGCTGGTCACAATTTGTATTTCTCTAGTGTTCAAATATATCTTACACTTCAAAAAAGGTGTTTCCTAGCTGCCTTAGTATTTTATTGCTATAAAGAAACACCATGACTAATACTTTCTTGTAAAAGAAAGTATTTAATTAGGACCAGCTTCCAGTTTCAGAGGGTTAGTTCATGGTCATCTTGGTGAGGTGTATGGCAGCAGGCAGGCATGGGCATGCTGAGGGGCAGGCTTGAGAGAGACAGAGGATGAGAGACGCTGGGCCTGGCATGGGCTCTTGAACCCTCAAAGCTCACCCCCAGTGATACCCTACCTCAATAAGGCCACATCTCCTAATCCTTCCTAAACAGCCCAACACCAGGGAACCAAACATTCAAATATAAGAGCCTATGGGAACCATTCTCATTCAAATCATTACACTGCTAGTTGTTTGGATTTCTTCTTTCAAGAACTCTGTTTTGTTATGTTTTAAATTTATTGTTTGTTTTAAAAATTTTTAATACTTTCCATTTACAGTATATTTTTTAATTGTTTGTAGTGATATTCTTATCATTAATTCCTTGCTGGAAAGCTAGCAAAGATTTTCTTCCATGCCTTAGGCTGCTTCTTCACTTGATTGATGGTTTTTTATTTTTCTAGATAGAAGCATTTTTTAACTTCATGAGACATAGTTTGTGGATTGCCTTTCTTACTTCTTGCCATATGGGTAACTTTTCCCTTACACATTGAAGTATATTCTAATTTTTTTCCTATAGTATTTTTTAAAATAAATTTATTTATTTTTATATCAATCACAGGTTAGGTTTTTTGCATCCCATGCGTAGCCCCCTCCCTCACTCCCTCTCACCCTCCCCAACCCTCCCTCATCTCCTCCCCACCCCCTCCAAGTCCACCAATGGGGGAGGAGCTCCTCCCCTTCCATCTGACCCCAGGTCATCTTGTCTCCTCAGGGCTGGCTGCAATGTCCTCCCCTGGGATCTAGCCAGGCTGTTACTCCCTGGCATGTATGGGGGAGGGTCGAAGAGTCAGCCATCAAGCTCAAGACTGAAACAGTCCCTGTTTCCCTTACTAGGGTCTTCAGTTCACCAATGAGTTATCATGGGCAACATCTGAGCAGGGGTTCTAGGTCATATCCATACATGGTTCCTGGTTGGAGAAACTGTCTCATAGAAGACCCCTGTGCCCTGCTCACCTATAGTATTTTTAAAGTGTCAAATCTTTTTAAATTAAATTTTCATTTTTTATATCAATTACAGTTTATTCACTTTGTATCCCAGCTGTAGGCCCCCCGCCCCACAACCCACCCTTTTCCTCTCATATTTTCCTATGCCCCTCTCCAAGTCCACTGATAGGGGAGGTCCTCCTCCCCTTCTATCTGATCCTAGCTTATCAGGTCTCATCTGAACTGGTTGCATTGTCCCCCTCTGTGGCTTGGCAAGGCTGCTCCCCCATCCAGGGGAGGTGGTCAAAGAGCTAGCCACTGAGTTCAGGTCAGAGAAGTCCCTGTTCCTCTTACTAGGGAACCCACTTGAATACTGAGCTGCCATGGCCTACATCTGAGCAGGGGTTCTAGGTTATATACATGCATGGTCCTTGATTGGAGTATCAGTCTCAGAAAAGATCCCGTGACCAGATATTTTGGTTCTGTTGCTATGCTGTGGAGCTCCTGTCCTCTCCAGGTCTTACTACCACCCCCCCCTTCTTTCCTAAGATTCTCTGCACTCTGCCCAAAGTTTGTTTATCAGTCTCATTATCTGCTTTTATACACTGTTCGGTAGAGTCTTTCAGAGGCCCTCTATGGTAGGCTCCTGTCCTGTTTCTTGTTTTCTCCTTCTTCCAATGTCTGTCCTGTTTCCCACCATTTGCCTGCAAATTTCATGATTTTCTTGTTTTTTAATTGCTGGGTAGTATTCCATTGTGTAATTGTACTACAATTTCTGTATCTATTCCTCCATTGATAGACATCTGGGTTGTTTCCAGGTTCTGGCTATTATGAATAAAGCTGCTATGAACATGGTTGAACAAATGTCCTTGTTGTATACTTGAGTATATTTTGGATATATGCCTAGGAGTGGTATAGCTGGATCTTGAGGAAGCGCTATTCCTAATCATCTGAGAAAGCACCAGATTGATTTCCAAAGTGGTTGTACAAGTTTGTATTTCCGCCAGCAATGGAGGAGGGTTGCCCTTTCTCCACATCCTCTCCAACATATATTGTCTAAAGTGTCAAATCTTACATTTAGTTCTTTGATCCATCTGGAGCTGAGTTTTGGATAAAGGAAGGGACCGTGATCTGGTTTCATTCTTCTGGATGCTGATGTTCAGGTTTCTGAGCAATATTTGTTGAAGTTGATATCCTTTTTCAATGTATGTTTTTGACAATTTTGTAAAAAATTGGGTATTTGTAGTTTCACAGACTTCTATCTGGATCCTTCTGTTGATCTACGTCTATGTTTGTACAAGGATCACAATGATTTTTATTACTATGGCTCTAGAGTCTAACTGGAAATAAAGTTTGGAGATAACACATACTTATTGTTTTTGTTCAAAATTGCTTTGTCTATTCTTGTTCTGCTTCTCTATATTTTTTTCCATACTTGTGGATAACAGTCTTGGAATTTTGATTGAGACTGAGTTGTATCTATAGATTGTTTTTGGTAGGATTAACGTATTTATAATATTAATTTTTTTCTAATCCTCGAGAATGGAAGGTCTTTGTATCATTTGATGTCTACCTAGATTTCTTTCTTCGGTGTTGTAAGTTTGCATCATACAGATCTTTTGTTTCCTTGGTTAGCATTATTTCTAGATATTTTATTCTTTTGTGTTCCTATTGTGGATAGAACTGATTCTTCCCATCTCAATATGCTTGTCGTTGCTATATAAGGAAGCTATTGTTTTATTATGTTGGTTTTGTATCCTGTCACTTTGCTGACAGTGTATCAATTCTAAGTGTGTGTGTGTGTGTGTGTGTGTGTGTGTGTGTGGTCTTTAGGCTCTCTTATGTAGAGAATCCATTTTTTCCTTCACTTACTGCTCTAGCAAAGACTTTAGCACTTTATTGAATAAAAGTGGAGAAAGTGAACACAGTTGTGATATTATTTGAGTAGAAATGCTTTTCTCCACTTATTATGATGCTGAATAAAGACCTATCATCTTTAGACTCTGTTATTTAGAAATATTCTTCATAAAGCCTTATCAATTTCATGATTTTGGTCATGAAAGATACATTAAATTTTGTTAAAGAAAAAAGTAATGTCAAATTATGGTTTGATTATCTCAAAAACATTTTCTATAATGGCTTCTGCTTTTTCATAGTGCTGGTACATTTGTGAAATTAGCAATTTGCTACTTGCATCTGAATCATGAAAAGGATCAAGGTGCTAGAGAGATGGCTTAGTAGTTAAGAGTATTCACTGCTCTTGTAGAAGACCAGGGTTCTGTTCCCAGCCCTCATATCAGGCAGCTCATTACTACCTATAACTTCAGTTCTAGGGGATCTCATCTGATGCCCTCTTCTGCCCAGCTTCCACCTGAATGCAAATGATGCACCCAAACTCTTAAAGGTACACCCCACACATTTAAATTAAAACATCTTTTACAAAAGAACAAATACATATAATTAAACTAAATGAATGAAAATGAAAAAATGAAAAAAATGAATGAAATTGAACATGTCAGGGATGAGAACTTAGCACACTGAAAGCTGCCACAGCAAATACACAAGAAAAGAGTAACGAAGGGGCTGAATTTGATCAAAGTACATTATATCTATGGATAGAAATGTCACAATGGCACCTCTGAGTGAACTGATATATACCAATAAAAACACACAATTGGAAGGCAGCAGAAGTCATAATTTTTGAGGAACTGTCAAAAGTCAAGTGTAATAGCAACCGACTTCCATATTTGAGAGATTTCTAGCATGAATTTTTATGTGCAATTGGTGGAAGACTTGAAAGAACATTTAACTCCACCAGACTTCCTGAATGTAATTGCATTTTTAGCCCCGATGAAGGGTTTGTGGGGATGGAGAAAATTCAAATAGAGATAAGCAGAGGTATAACTAAGGAGACATGCAGGTGCCCAACCTCGTCATTACCACTGAGACTTTTCAGTGTGCGTCTCTGTTGCCAGATATTTAAACAGAGACCCTATCTTTAGCCTTTCCCTTCAATTTAACTCATAACATTTATTTAGACCATTTTATTTGTTTATTTATTTTCATTTTATCATTTTAGGAAAACAGAGTAAAATGTTCATATGCCTTCCCTTATCATCCCACAGATTTTATTATTAACATTTTCATCAGTACAACATATTCATTACATATTTTGAACAAATATTAGTAGGTTGTGATTGAATAAGGCTGATAATTCTCATTTGAGTTAACATTTTGCACTAAATTTTTATTTTATTTTTATATTAATCACAGGTTGTTTACTTTGTATCCCAGCCGTAGCCCCCTCCCTCATTCTCTCTTAATCCCACCCTCCCTCACTCATCTCCTCCCTGCCCCTTTCCAAGTCCACGGCTAGGGGAGGTCCTCCTCCCTTTCCATCTGACCCTAGCTTATCAGGTATATCCAGGACTGGCTGCCATGTCCTCCTCTGTGGTCTAGCAAGACTGCTCCTCCCTTGGAGTGAGGGAGAGGTCAAGGAGCCAGTTGTTGAGTTCATGTCAGAAATAGTTCCTGTTCCCCTTACTAGGGAAACCCATTTGGTAACTGAGCTACCATGGGCTACATTGGAGCAGGGGTTCTAGGTTATATCCATAGATGGTCTTTGGTTGGTTGGAGAAAGAGTCTCATAAAAGACTCCTGTGCCCTGATATATTTGGTCCTTGTGGAGCTCCTGTCCTCTCTAGGTCATACTAATTCCCCCTTCTTTCATATGATTCTCTGCACTGTGCACTAAACAATTTGTTGGGTTTGACAGTGTACAATGTCATATACCATTTTACATCCAGAAGGATTTCAGTGCCTAAATATCCTTTGTGTACCACCTATTTGTTCTTCAATCTTTGCATGTGTCTCTGTTCACATGGGAAATTCTGGAGGATTATAACATGAGAGATTGTACCAGTCCTACTTGATCTTTTATAGTCAGATTTTAAAGGAAAAGACTGAGAGCAGAATATTATTCAGCAGAATAATTAAATGTTTTGCCTGCATAGCCCCACATTTTTTCCTCCTGTCTCTCCATTATACCGTGTTGAATTTCCAGGCAGACATTTAGAACCCCAGCCGTAGCCTTAAATTCCTACTCCAGCATCATTAGCCCACTCACTGAAAGACCTGGATGAATGAGCTACATCAAACCCTAAAGCACTGTTTTCTCAGTTTGGTTTTATAAGACAAAGACCTGAATTAAAGGTTAAAATACAAGAAAATAGTAAGCATGAAGTTAAATTGCGTTTGAAGAGTTGTGTCCATATTCACACCTGAGCTGGCATAGTGGTGCACATCTGTGACTCCAGCACTGGTGAAGCAGAGGCAGGAGTATTGTTAATTCAGGGCTATATGAGAAGACCTTGCCTCAAAGGACCACCACCACCGCCATCACCACCACCATTGCCACTGCCACCAACCATCACTACCACCAGATCAACAAATCGCTACCATCACCACCACTATCACCACCACCTCCAGACTTTCTGCGGTACTAATAGGCACTTTAAGACCCTAGAATTTGAGACCATACTCTCACTAAAAACACCAGATAAAGCACATCAGGATATCTCTAAGTTCCCAACAATTATCACAATGTCTATAGGCATTTGGTATGTAGGGTTTGAAAGTACTTCAATTCTGGCATTTAAAAAAGTGTGCTCTTGGATTTTTTCCCCTCACTTGTATAAAATTTCCATCTGACCTAGCAGAGAAGATTTGGTAAGAATTAGAAAAAGAATTTATCATTGCTGCAGGCACTAACAGTTCTCTCTTTGGGGATGCAAATTCTCTCTCCCGAGTCTGATCCTCAGACAATATCACACAGAGAACCTCCTTCAGAGATGGAAAACTTATTTCATGAGCATGGGCATACACTATTGGTCATTTCTGCCACAAACAGAAATAAATTATGTTAGGACTATTTTCCATTTTTCTAATTTTACTATGGGATATTATTATCTTTTCTCTCTGGACCTTTTGAATTTATGCAGGGATAAACTGTATTAAGGAAGCCAGGAAATTGCCATATCAGGCTCTAAGCATATGCTTAAATTTGTTTACCACAAACAAGTAGTAGAACATTTTAGCTATTGTTACTGCTATCATAGCAATGAGATCGAGGTTGCGTCTGTCAATAGAACACCACATAAGGCAGAAACAAGCAATTACAAAAGAAGAGCAATGATCATTATAGAGCAGCCAATTGTCAGTTCAGACAATTGGCTGAACCCATTTCCTATTTGGAAATGAACCCATTTCTAAACTGTAGCTCCATTTTTTTTTGGAATAGATGGAAAATAGAACTCAATAGGCATTAGAAGCCCATTTCTGTCTTTATCTGCAGTTTAGTGCAATAAACAGCTGGAAATTCTTTACTTAACTAAGCTCCATGGTGTATCCCTACAGTAGGTTTATTCGCCTCAATGGCAGTGAGTCTCAACCTCCCTAATACATTTTAATATAGTTACTCATGTTGTGGTGACCCCCAACCAAAAAATATTTCATTGCTATTTCATAAGTGTAATTTTACTGCTTTTATGAATCATAATTTATTTTTTTAATGTTTCAATTAAGTTTATTTGAGTATCAATGAGCTCAGTGGGTAATGTTTATGGCATGCAAAACTAGCAACATGACCATGACTATCATATACCAATGACCAAAATAAACCCCATAAACTGTCACCAAATCTTCACATATCTGTCATGGCCTAAGAACCCATAATCACACTACACAAACAACACACGCTTTTTTTGAAATGAATCTCATTGCTATTACATTATCTAGCATCTCTAGATAATTCTCTCAGAAGGCAGTACTTCAACATTTTTTGCCATATAGTAACTTATGGGAACATGAAGAATAGGACTTCAAACAATGCATACATACATACA
>JAQQSO010004959.1:0-12388 GCA_028658305.1 Pachyuromys duprasi | reverse complement strand
GGTATGATCAATGTTTGTTTGGATGAACAAATTGGATGGACATTGAGTGGAGGAGAAAAGAAGCAACAGGACAGGAGCCTGCCAAAGAGGACCTCTGGGGGGGGGGTCAATGTAGCGATGTATCAGAGCAGATATTAAGACTTGCGATCAAGCCTCTGGCAGAGGGCGAGAAGTAATGATAGAAATGTGGGAGGTTGTTGAGACTTGGGGAGAACAAGAGCTCCACAAAGACCAAACTGAGCAGGGCACAGGGGTCTTGTATGAGATGGTTTCTACAATCAAGGACCATGTGTGGATGTGGCCTGGAACCCCCGCTCAGATGGGGCCCATGATAGCTCAGTGTGGGACTGAAGACCCTAGTGAGGGAAACAGGGACTGTTTCAGTCATGATCTTGATGGCTGACTCTTTGACCCTCCCCATATATGCTGGGGAGTGACAGACTGGCTAGATCCCAGGGGAAGACATTGCAGCCAGCCCTGAGGAGACAGGATGAGCAGGGGTTGGAATGAAGGGGAGGTCCTCCCTTGTTGGTAGACTTGGAGGGGGCGGGGAAGAGGGAGATGAGGGAGGGAGAGGGACGGTGGGAAGTAAGGAAAGAATGGGGATACGCCTGGGATGCAAAGTACCTAACCTGTGATTGATATAAAAATAAATAAATTTAAAGATAATCTGTGTCATTGGGAAAACAGCAGTAATAAAAATAACATAGTAAACTTAATTATAATACTTTAGTATTGCATTTCTTAAAATAGTAAATTAATAGTAATAATATTAAGATAATTTTACTGATTAAATCTATAACAATAATGAGTAAGGTATATGTTAAATGTTTAAAATGTTATGTGTAGTCTTTGAATACACTTTTATAAATATACAGTTTCTTAATAAGACATGAAAACAAATAAAATGTGGTTCTCCTAAGCTTAATTTTCACATATTAAAATAAATTGCTTTTCAAGTAAGGTGTCATCTTGTTTGGTTTTAATTTGGTTTTCTCAGTTAGTGACAAGGAGAATTTTGTCATTTGTTTGTCTGAGGTTTTGTATTATCAAAGCAAATGTTTTGTGCAAAGGTCAGCAGTGGCAACATTTCATCATGTCCTCCCTGAATTTGTTCTTCTTATTTCCACCAGAATATCTATGTCTGCCAGATACAAGCTGACATGGAAATACAGACACAGACATTCAGTAATCGTTATTATGATAGCTAATTTTCTGTCTCAGCTTGCTTAGGTGAAGACATACTCAGTAAGTTGACAATTACCTTTCCATACATCATCCTGTGTGCGTATTTCTAAAGGATACTACCATTTAATTTGGTAACTTATGTTTCAGGGTTACAGAAAAGCAAAGACCAATTCCTTTTCTCTGTTTCAGCTGTGGCAACCAGCATAAGTGATAGCTCCTCATTCAGATTCATTCCCTGCCATTTGTCCCAGCAACACTCTGCTCACACCATACACAGCCCCAAAGTTCCAAGTTGAGAGTTATGCTATTGAAAGTTATGTTTAACAGGCCTTTGGATTCAGGCTGAATTACAACAGCTTTTTTTATCTGTCATACCATTTGTTAAGGGAAAAGTAGGACTTTCCATGTTTCCATGAACTAAGGTTTCATTTCTTTGAAAATAATATATGCTTTTAAAATCCAGGAATGACAATAGAGACAAATCTTATTAGGATGAGCACTTCTGATTTGATATAGGAGTTTCCTCACTTTGCTAATTTGATTCAATGCCAGTGAGTATTTCTTATATCATAAAGAGCAATGACATTTTGTGGCATGTCTTTACAGTGTAGACATTCAAATATATCTTAATTTTATAGAGACAGATTACAGAAAAATTGCAACAGCATAAGAAGGGAAGAAGTTTGATGGAGTTTCATAAAGTCTTGAAGAGTAAAAACTTGGAAACTAGGAGAGAAGCAAACTTTTGACAACGTATTTATTCGCTTGGAATGAGAGAAGAAACTAGTAAAGCTGCTGTGGACCCTGGATGTTGGCTGCTGATTATGCTGTCACATTGTGGCATAGTAGATTAACTAGAGTAGGAGTTTATGTGAAGGGACAGACTGCTTTCATATAAACAGCTGGGTGGATGATAGGACAAGATGGGTAAAGATTAGGGTGAACAAAGGCACTTATACTACGTTACTTTAACAGCAGGGAACTAGTTGAGCTGAATCACCTGGGACAATCAGTAGTGCTCTAGCTACCTAAGTCATTAGTGTGAATCCTGGTTATCAGATGAAATGTTAGTGGAGGCTGTGGCTATTGCTAAGCTATGTCCAGGTAAGAGAATTGCATACCTCTGGTATGCTGTGTTTAATAAGTTCACTGCTCTGATTTTTCTGACATGGCTATAATGTTTATTTTTTCTTTTCTGTGCTCCTATAGTCTCAAATCAGCATGATTAGGATGATGTGATTTCACTCCCCCAAATAAGTTATTTCTCAGCCTGTGCTGAAAGTAATATGCTGTATAGGAAAATCATCCATGAGTCTGCTTTGGTGCAAAATAATATTCCTTCTTCAAAATAGACTCAAATGATGGTTATGAAATGGAGTGTCTCTGGGAAAAACATAGTCTGAAACATACCATTTAATGTAGTTCGAATGTTATAGGACAGATCATACTTTGGTATCAGTAAAGATACTTTAGTTTCTCATCAGGGCACTTTCGATAGATCTTTGCTTTCTAAAACTACACTCGGACTTAAGTTATGATATTCCCTGTATGTGGGAGAAAAATTTTGATTCTAGCATAATCTAGCATAAGGTAGCATAGTCTAGCATAAATGAGGTCTGGAATTAAATTCACAATAAAGAAAATAAAATGTAACTCATGTGGAGTAGTACTGTATGACAAAAATATTTGGCTTTAAGCTAAAGACCTGTTTGAAAAAAACTTCAAGGCTCTGAAGAAAAGAATTTTAGAAGATATCAGAAGATGGAAAGAACTCCCATGCTCATGGATTGGTAGGATTACCATAGTGAAAATGGCCATCCGACCAAAAACAATCTACAGATTCAATGCAATTCCCATCAAAATACCAACACAATTCTTTACAGACCTTGAAAGAACAATTCTCAACTTCATATGGAGAAACAAAAAACCCACAATTGCTAAAACAGTCCTGTACAACAACAGATCATCTGGAGGTATCTCCATCCCTGATCTCAAGCTGTACTACAGAGCAATAGTAATAAATAAACTGATGTTCAAGATATTTTTGCCCCAGAATTAAGGAAAAGCTGAGCAGGGAAACTATCAATGGATCGAGACTTATCTTTGGGGTACAAGCAATACACAAAGGGACCAGATTGGTTTTAGAGGATGGAAGGTAGCAATATGTCTGTTGCAAGAATACTTTATATCAATTTTCCAAGGCAAAGCTGACAGAATAAGCTCTTGAATTTAGATCACTTGGACTTATTTTCAATGAATCTGTATCTATGTCCATATCACAAATTATGCAAAAATAACATTGCAGAGTAGGAAGAGGATCAAGGCAGTCCTGATGAGATTTGATAGGCTAGAGTCAGACTGTAGAGGAAGAGGGCTCCCCTTTTCTGTAGTCTATTAGAGGGGATAGGAGAAGAGGGAGGAAGGATGGAATCAGGAGGAAATGAAAGAGGAGGCTACAATCAAGATATAAAGTAAATAAATTATAAAAAGCAAATACAAATGTTTGGCTTTCCTTACTTACACACACATAAATTTGGGGATTATTGTAGAAACATATAATGATGGTTTAGAACCAAAAATGAAACAGGCTGATTTTAACACTGATTCACAAAACAGAGGATTTGAATTTATTGTTGCAAACAAGAGATTCAGGAAGGGCTTTAACAGTGTGCTTTCTTAGTTTATGTATGGATTAAATCTATCCAACTGGAAACTCACAAACTCCCCAACCTCATGGAAAAGACAAGGATTCAAAAGCTTAGAAAATAGAGTGTTTAAGTGTCTTTGTTATTTAAAAGATATTCATCTATCTGGGGATGCTACAGAAGGAATTCATTTCACCAATACGTTGAGGAATAAATCCATAAGATAAGTCTAAGAATCATTAAATGGCTTAATAATCAGCCTCCTCTATTTTGCTTAACCAAAGAGCAGAAACAACTGCCAATTACTGAGAAATGTAATTATAAGGTGAACAATTGTATGCTGGGCAGTAAGAGAGACTTGCCAAACTCCAGTTCAGTGGTTTTGTATTCATATGCTAAGTTTGAATGTGTTTCCCTAAAGATATCCATATCTATACTTGTGTGTGTGTGTGTGTGTGTGTGTGTGTACTGGTCATGCCTTGCCAGGACTTGCTACAGAAGTGTGTGGAGGAGGCCACAACAGCAACAAAATAAAATTATAACACATATAAATTTAAAGAAAAACTTATTCAATTTATTTACATGTTTGGGTTAGAGACTAAGTAGTCCCAAAGTGTTTCTAAGTAGAGTCAGAAAAACTAGCATGTGTCCAAAGCACAATTATTCTTAGAATAAGAAATATAAACAAATCATGCAAGTGTAACATGACACCCCATGCTTGAAAACCAATGGGAGAATCACTCACACATGTCTGTATTCAAATATTGAAGGCCATGAAATCTGAAATTTTCAGTACACACACAAACACACACAAAATCCCGCAACTATGTCCAATCGAGTAGATCAAGAATCTCTATGAAAATTCATTTTTTACAGTGGTTTATTAAGACTGTAGCTGTTATATTTATTGTTGTTAGCCTAGCCTTTAATGGCTGAGCCATCTCTCCAACCAAAACATATTAAAATCTGTATACCTAGAGAAGCTAAGTAAGAAGGAGGACCCTGGGGAAGATGATCAATATTCACTCAGAAAGGCAAACAGGTCAGACATCTGAAGAGGTAGAAAACAGGCAACAGGACATGAGTCTACCACAGAGGGCCTCTGAAAGACTCTAGACAGCAGGGAATCAAAGCAGATGCTTAGACTAATAGCCATACTTAGGGTAGAGTTCAGGGAATCTTATAAAAGAAGGCGGAGATAGGAAGATCTGGAGGGGACAGGAGCTCCACAAGGAGAGCAACAGAACTGAGAAATCTAGGCCCAGGAGTGCTTCCTCAGACTGATACTCCAACCAAGGACCATGCATGGAGGTAACTTTGAACCCTTGCACAGATGTAGCCCATGGCTGATCAGTGTCCAAGTGTGTTCCCTAATAATGAGAGCAGTGACTATCTCTGACATGAACATAGTGGTTGGCTCTTTGATCACCTACCGCTGATGGGGGTGTAGCCTTCCCAGGCCACAGAGAAGACAAAGCAGCAAATTCTGATGAGACCTAATGGGCTAAGGTAAGAGGGAAGGGGAGGAGAACCTCCCCTATCAGTGGGCCTGGAGTGGGGCATGGGAGGACATGAGGAAGGGAGAGTGTCACTGGGAGGGAATAAGGGAGGGGACTACAGCTGAGATACAAAGTGAATAAACAGTAATTTATTTAAAAATTATTATTTCTTCTTTTATAATTTTTATTTTTTATATTAATCAGGTTATTTACTTTGTATACCAGTCATAGCCCCCTCTCTCATTCCTTTCCAATCCTACCCTCATTCCCTCATCTCCTCTCTGCCCCTTTCCAAATCCACTGAGAGGGGAGGTCTTCCTCCCCTTCAATCCTGCCCTAGCTTATCAGGTCTCTTCAAGACTGGTTGTAATAACTTCTGTGGTCTAGCAAGGCTGCTCCTCCCTTGGGGATGGGGAATGTCAAAGAGCCAGCCATTGAGTTCATGTCAGAAAGAGTCCTTGTTCCCCTTAGTAGGGGCCCACTTGGATACTGAGCTACCATGGGCTATATCAGAGCAGGGTCATATCCATAATGGCAGAGAAACACTTAAAGAGATGTTCAACATCCTTAGCCATAAGAGAGATGCAAATCAAAACGACCCTGATATTTTGCCTTAGACCCATCAGAATGGCTAAGATCAAAATCTCAAGTGACAACACATGCTGGAGAGGTTGTGGAAAAAGGGGAACCCTCCTCCTTTGCTGGTGGGAATACAAACTTTTACAGTGACTTTGTAAATCAATCTGATGCTTCCTCAGACAATTAGGAATACTGCTTCCTCAAGATCCAGCTATTCCACTCTTAGGCATATATCCAAAAGATGCTCAAGTACACAACAGCATTTGCTCAACCATCTTTATACCAGCTTTATTCATAATAGCAAGTACCTGGAAACAACCCAGATGTCCATCAACGGAGGAATGGATACAGAAATTGTGGTGTTTTATACAATGGGATCCTACTCAGCAATTAAAAACAAGGAAATCATGAAATTCACAGGGAAACTGTGGGATCTAGAAAATATCATCCTGAGTGAAGTATCCCAGGAGCATAAAGACACACTTGGTATATATTCACTCATAAGTTGGTATTAGACCTATAAAAAAAGGAAACATACTAAAATCTGTACACCTAAAGAAGATAAACAGAAAGGGGACCTGGGGTAAGATGATCAATCCTCACTTAGAAAAACAAATGGGATGGGCACTGGAAGTAGGAGAAAACAAGTAACAGGACAGGAGCCTACCACAGAGGGCCTCTGAAGGACTCTACCCAGTAGTGTATCAGAACAGATGCTGAGAGTTATAACCAAACCCTCGGCAGAGTACAGGGAATCATATGAAAGAAGGGGGAGTTAGTATGACCTGGAGAGGACAGGAGCAAATCATAGGGGTCTTCTATGAGACTGTTTCTCCAACCAAAGCAATTAATTTTTTTTTTTTAAAAGACTGTAACTGTTACTTGATACTATGCGTTTCCATTACATTTCTTCCCCTTTTAGTTCACCCAGTCACATGACAGCCTACTAATCTTCTTTAAACACATCCTAACATACACATTAACTAACATGCTTTACCAATTTGTATGTATCTCTGAGTCCAGTCGAGCTGATAGTTTATATTATCATTATGTTAGTATTTGCTCAATCTACATGGCCTGTGCCTTTCTTGATTATATCATACCCTTATAAGAAATCTTGGATAGCTCAATTGAAAAGGCATCTGACTCTGAATCTGAGAGAAGCTGAAATGTCCAAGCTATCATACTGTCTCTGCCATGTAGGTTTTAGTGTCTAGTTAGGTTGTTATTAGGATACATGAAGAAAGTCTACTCAGTGCATGGATACCACACTACAGCATGCCTTGAGAGACCAAAAAATTAAAAATTAGCTTTTTGAGGTATTGCTTCAAAGTTTAAAGTGCAAGCATGAACAAAAGCCAGACAGGTGAAGACATATGAAGACATATCCAGCAACCTGTGGGGGAGGATACAGCCTTACTGCATTCTTTTCCTGCCCACTAGAGATACAGTTGCTAGGAAACTGGCACAAATCACCCTCTACCCTAGGATGCCCAAACAAGGAAAGTCAGATCATTAATGGTTTGGGGCTCTTCCTATACCCAATCAATTCAAAACGCAACATCCCCCTTTGTGTTTTCAAGCAATACATGCTTGCCAGGCAGGAATTCCCCCACTTTGGGCATGCTGGGAGGGCCAGACTCTTTAAATCAACCACCGAATGTGATCATGGGGCTCTCTTCTCTCAACTGCTAAGGTGGTGAGGGTGTGAGCCTGAGCTCTAGCTTATAATAAAAAGAGTCTCATGTGTTTTGCAACATACTCAACTCCTGGTAGTTTTGGGGGGGTCTCATGAATCTGGCACAGCATATTCTCATCTTGAAGTAGCTTGTTTTTCAAAAGCTTTCCATTCTCTGTAATTCTATTAAACGTCATACTTTGAGGGGCTAAAGAGATTGCTCAGTGGTTAAGAGAATTGTCTGTTCTTCCTAAAGACCAGCGTTCAATTCCCAGCACCCACATGACAGATCACAATTGTCTATAATGACAAATCTAAGGGATGTGACACCTTCACAATAATGTGCATAAAATAAAATTAAATAAATAATTTTTTAAAAACATAGTTTGAACTAGAAAGAATTGTTTGTGAGAAGACAGCTTCTTTTCCCCAACTAATTAAAATATGGAAGTTGAATATTTTCATAGGCCACAACTCATAACATGTAAAATTTAGAGGATTGGTCTATAACTGTCCACTGATTCAGTGTCCATAATTATGTCCCTAGACTTTGTGTTTTGAAATTTTGTGAGGCTCTTTCAGCTTGATTCAGTTGTGGAGAGTTGCTTGCTTGTCAGACCGCTTTGTTATTGTGTTTTCGAAAAACGTATTTTCACCCTGGTCTTTATCTTGAGAAAGAGAGAAGCAGGATGTTTTGCCAAGCCCCTTCAACCTGTTTGTATGAGGATCACACAGAGAGGTAGTTGAGTTAAACAAGCTTGACCTCTCAAGGAACCTCCTCATTGTATTGAGCTGTTTTGCTCAGACTAAAGAAAAGGAATTATGGATTAAATCAGGCATGGCAGTTTTACAGACAGCCCTCTCAAACTGACCCATGTGTAGTGTGTTATTAATATTTTTCTTCAATCCTCACTCCCTACTCTGAAATTGTTTGACACTGCCAGTGGGCTCTGGCATTCAGTGGTCCCATTTGTGGCTCATCTTTTCTTTGGCTGACACAGGCTATAAAACTAGCCAAATTCCATGTGATAATAATTCAATATTTTGTATAGAATGGAAGACATGACTTAATATTTTCACTATATTGGGTTTGGATCTTATTTAGTTTTTGGATCTTATTTAGTTTTTCATATTCTTCATTTCTTTTTTTTCTACCATTTGAATGCCCATTACACTGTTACTTCCACTTTTGCTTAGAAGACTTATATGTAACTTGACTTTGCCTCAAAATAGATGGATCCTTTGTATCACATATGTGTGAGTCATATGACATTCTGCACCTTTGAAGTTTGAGTAGATGATAAAAACATCTTCTACTTTTAGCATTCTTGAAATATTGATTTGAGGATCTATGATAGAAATTGTGTGGCTTGGATTTAATCTAAACTATTTCATAGTTTAGAAATATAATCTTATATTTCCTATTTTAATGATATTTAGAGAAGAAATATTAGAAAAAGTAGTTAGATTTAGAAAATATCAGGAGGGTGAGGACCCAAGATAAAAGTACTGTCATATAAACATAGGGAAAATTATCTAAGGTGAGTCAATGTTATTTTTTTCTCTTCATGTGATGTGTTTTAGCATATTATGACATTTCAAAAGGACACTCAACAATATCAGAAAAACACTAATCTAATTTTCATAGACTTGTCTGTTTCTAGAAGAGTGGAAAGAATGGATTGATTTTGGAGATTTATTTTTTATTTTAAATTTACTTATTTTTATATCATTCACAGGTTAGTTACTTTGCATCCCAGGCATAGACCCTTCCCTCATTCCCTCCCACCCTCCCCATCCCTCCCTCATCTCCTCCCTGACCCCTCCAAGTCCACCAATAGGGGAGGACCTCCTCCCCTTCCATCCAACCCCACCTCATCTTGTCTCCTCAGGGCTGGCTACAATGTCCTCCCCTGAGATCTAGCCAGGCTGTTACTCCCTGGCATCTATGGGGAAGGTTCAAAGAGTCAGCCATTGAGGTCATGACTGAAACAGTCCTTGTTTCCCTTACTAGGGTCTTCAGTTCGACACTGAGCTCTCATGGGCCACAACTGAGCGGGGGTTCTAGGCCATATCCATATATGGTCCTTGGTTGGAGAAACTGTCTTATATAAGACCCTTGTGCCCTGCTCAGTTTGGTCTTTGTGGAGCTCTTGTTCTTCCCAAGTCTTACTAATTTCCCCTATTTTTATTATTACTTCCCGCCCTCTGCCAAAGGCTTGATTGTGAGTCTTAATATCTGTTTTCATACATTGCTATATTGACTCTTTCAGAGGATCTCTTTGGTATGCTCCTGTCCTGTTGCTTTTTTCTCCTCCATTCAATATCTATCCTCTTTGCTCATCTAAATGAGCATTGATCATACCAACCTGGATCCTCCTTCTTGTATATCATTCCTAGGTGTGTAAATTTCAGCAAGAACATCCTATGCTATAGGTCTATATAAGTGAGTATATACCATATGTTTCTTTCTGCTTTTGGGATACCTCACTTAGGACGATCACTTCCAGGTCCCACCATTTGCCTGTGAATTTCATGATTTCCTCCTTTTTAATTGCTGAGTAGTATTCCATTGTGTAAAAGTACCACAATTTCTGTATCCATTCCTCAACTGAGGGGCATCTGGGTTGTTTCCAGGTTCTGGCTACTACAAATAAAGCAGCCACAAACATAGTTGAGCAAATGTCCTTGTTGTGTACTTGAGCATTTTTCGGATATATGCCTAAGAGTGGTATAGCTGGGTCTTGAGGAATCACTATTCCTAATTGTCTAAGAAAGCGCCAAATTGATTTCCAGAGTGGTTGTACAAGTTTGCATTCCCACCAGCAATGGAGGAGGGTTCCTCTCTCTCCACAACCTCTCCAGCATGTGTTATCACTTGAGTTTTTGAACTTAACCATTCTGGTGGGTGTAAGATGAAACCTCAGGGTCATTTTAATTTGCATCTCCCTGATGGCTAAGGACATTGAGCATTGCTTTAAGTGTTTTTCTGCCATTCTATAATCCTCTACAGTCAGTTCTCTTTTTAGTTCCATACCCCATTTTTTAATTGGATTGCTTTGTTTCTTGCTTTTCAACTTATTGAGTTCTTTATATATACTGGATATTAGCCCTCTGTCAGAAGTAGGATTGGTAATGATACTTTCCCAATCTGCAGGCTGTCGTTTCGTTAGAATGACAGTGTCCTTTGCTTTACAGAAGCTTTTCAGCTTCAAGAGGTCCCATTTATTGATTGTTGATCTTAGAGCATGTGCTGTTTGTGTTCTATTCAGGAAGTAGTCTCCTGTGCCAATGAGTTCTAGGGTCTACCCCAATTTTTCTTCTAACTGGTTTAGTGTGTTTCATTTTATGTTGAGGTCTATAATCCACTTGGACTTTAGCTTTGTGCAAGGTGATAAATATGGATCTATTTTCATTTTTCTACATACAGCTAACCAGTTGGACCAGCACCATTTGTTGAAGATGCTGTCTTTTTTTTTTTTATATATCAATCAGAGCTTAGGTACTTTGCATCCCAAGAGTAGCCCTCTCCCTCATTCCCTCCCACCCTCCCCATCCCTCCCTCATCTCCTCCCCACCTCCTCCAAGTCCACCAACAGGGGAAGACCTCCTACCCTTCCATCCAACCCCAGCTCATCCTGTCTCCTCAGGGCTAACTGCAATGTCCCCCCCTGGGATCTAGCCAGTCTGTCACTCCCTGGCATGTATGGGGGAGGGTCAAAGAGTCAGCCATCAAGATCATGACTGAAACAGTGCCTGTTTCCCTCACTAGCATCTTCAGTCTGACACCCAGCTATCATGGGCCCCATCTCAGCAGGAGTTCCAGGCCACATCCACACATGGTCCTTGGTTGTAGAAACCGTCTTATATAAGACCCCTGTGCCCTGCTCAGTTTGGACTTTGTGGAGCTCTTGTTCTCCCCAAGTCTCACCAAGCTCCTCCATTTCAATCATCACTTCTGGCCCTCTGCCCAAAGCTTGATTGCGAGTCTTAATATCTGCTCGGATACATTGCAATTTTGACCCCCTGAGAGTTTCTCCTTGGCATGCTCCTGTCCTGTTGCTTGTTTTCTCCTCCACTCAATGTCCACTCCATTTGTTCATCTAAATGAGCATTGATCATACCAACCTGGATCCTCTTTCTTGTATATCCTCCCTAGGTGTGTAGATTATCCTATAGGTCTATATAAGTGAGTATATACCATATGTTTCTTTCTGCTTTTGGGAAACCTCACTTAGGCTGATCATTTCCAGGTCCAACCATTTGCCTGCTCATTTCATGATGTCCTTCTTTTTAATTGCTGATTAGTATTCCATTGTGTAAAAGTACCACAATTTCTGTATCCATTCCTCAACTGAGGGACATCTGGGTTGTTTCCAGGTTCTGGCTATTACAAATAAAGCAGCCAAAACATAGTTGAGCAACTGTCCTTGTTGTATACTTGAGCATTTTTTGGATATATGCCTAAGAGTGGTATAGCTGGGTCTTGAGGAATCACTATTGCTAATTGGCTAAGAAAGGGCCAAATTGATTTCCAGAATGGTTGTACAAGTTTGCATTCCCACCAGCAATGGAGGAGGGTTCCTCTTTCTCCACAACCTCTCCAGCATGAGTTGTCATTAGAGTTTTTGATCTTAGCCATTCTGGTGGGTGTAAGGTGAAATCTCAGAGTCATTTTGATTTCATCTCCCTGATGGCTAAAGACATTGAGCATTTCTTTAAGTGTTTTTCTACCATTCTATAATGCTCTAAGGTCAGCTCTCTTTTCAGCTCCATACCCCATTTTTTAATTGGATTAC
>JAQQSO010004958.1:0-12388 GCA_028658305.1 Pachyuromys duprasi | reverse complement strand
GGTCTGGAGTCTTTACTCCTCACTGTGTGCTAGAGTCTGAGTGTCCAGGTTTGAGATGTCAGCTGGGGGCTGTGCACTCTGCCCTGTGCTTGCTGCTAAGGGCTCTGCCCTGGAATGGAGATTTGGTGCCTCCTTCTGTGCCAGGGTCTGTGCACCACGGTCTGAGATGATATTTGGGGCACACACAGTGTGTTTGATGCAGGGCTGTTAGAAATGGTGCCTGAGGCCTTCTCTGTCTGGCCCGTGGACAGACACCCAAACTGGGGTTTTTGCTGGCGGATGCTTGCAGCTTTTGCCCTCAGTGTGCGCTCTGGTCAAGATGGTCCCATGATCCTCTCAGCTTTGGGTTGAGACAGAACTCGGGTTCTTCCCAGATCTGCTGGCGGACTCACACACTGACTGAGTTTTTGCTGGTGGAAGCGTTTGGCCAGCGCCCCCGCAGTGTGCGGACTGGTCAGAATGGTCCCCCAATCCACTCAGTCTGTGGTGGTTCCCACGATTGGTTCGCGCCTGCTGCACACCCGTGGGTTGATGCAGAACTCGGGATCCTCCCAGATCCGCAGGTGGACTCACACACTGACTGAGATTTTGCTGGTGGAGCGTTCAGCTCGCGCCCGGGCAATGTGCGGACTGGTCAAAACGGTCCCCCAATCCACTCAGTCTGGTGTGGTTCCGATGATCGGACTGAACCTGCAGCACACCCGTGGGTCGAAGCAGAACACGGGTGCAGTGTGCGCTTGTAGGACGCAGTTCAGTGAAAATGGCACCCGGCTCCTCCCGAGACTGCCCGGGAGACTGTGTGATCCAGTCTATAATGGCGGGTGCGGGCACCCAGCGCAGCCGCTCGTCCAGATCAGAGCTGTGTGCTGCTGGTCACCGGGAAATTTCTCCAGGTAATAACTGGGTGTCTCTAGAGTTTTCCCACTTGATTTTCTCACCGTAGGAGTTGTAGGAGTTCTGCTCACCTGGCATTCACAATGCTAGCGTTTTAGGTCCCAGAGTTCAGTCTCCTGGTCGCTGTGTTGTTTCTGCTCTCCTACTCCTCAGACACAGTGTTCTCTCGTGGCAGTCATCTTCAAGCATTGCTTTCAAGTGGGTAATTTGTGCCTTCATTTCCTTTGAATTTTAGGAACTCCCTAATTTGTTTTTTTTCATTTCTTCCCTGACCAAGCTGTCATTGAGTAGAGAGATGTTTAGTTTCCCTGTGTATGTAGGCTTTTTGTTATTTCTGTTTTTGTTTGGGTCTATTTTTAGGCCATGGTGGTCTGATACGATACAAGGGATTATTTCATTCTTCTTATACCTGTTGAGGCTTGCTTTCTGTACACGTATATGGTAATTTTTTGAGAAGGTTCTGTGATGTGATGACAATAAGGCATACTCTTTTGAATTTTGATTAAAAGGTCTGTAGACATCTATTAGGTCCGTTTGATTTAGCACCTCTGTTGGGGTCATTATTTCCCTATTTAGCTTCTGTCTCCATGATCTGTCCCTTAGTGAGAGTGGGGTGTTGAAGTTTCCCAGTATTAAGGTGTTGATATCAGTGTGTAATTTAAAATTTAATAATGTTTCTTTTACAAAAGCCAGTGCTCCTGTATTTGGGGAATAGATGTCCAGGATTGTGATGTCCTTCTAGTGGGTTTTTCCTTTGATGAGAATGAAGCACCTCTTCTCATCTTTTTTGATTAATTTTGGTTTAAAGTTTATGGTAATAGTTATTAGGATAGCTATTCCAGGTTGTTTTCTGGGTCTGTTTTCCTGAAAAATAATTTTCCAGCCTTTTACTTTTACTTTGCTGCAGAGGTGTGTTTCTTGGATGCAGCAGAATGTTGGATCCTGTTTTATCAATCATTCTGTTATGCTGTGTCTGTTTTTGGAGAGTTGAGTCTATTGATGTTGATAGATAATAGTGACCAATGAATGCTAGTTCCTTTTATTGTGAAGTTGGTTGTGTTACTGTTACAATGCTTGGTTTAATTCTTTGTTGTGAAGTTATCTACATCCTGTGTTTTCTTGGGTGTAGTTGATTTCGTTGGATTGGAGTTTTCCTTCTAGTATCTTCTGTATGGCTGGGTTGCTATGTAGATATTTAGTTTAGTTTTGTCATGGTAAATTTTGCTTTCTCCACCTATGTTTATTGAAATCTTTGCAGATTATAGTAATCTGGGTTGGCATCTGTGGTCTCTTAGAGTCTGCATGACATCTGCCCAGGCCCTTCTGGCTTTCATAATTTCTGTTAAGAAGTCTGGTGTGATTCTGATAGGTCTACATTTATATGTTACTTGGCCTTTTTCCCTTGCTACCTTTAATATTTTTTCTTTATTCTGTAGGTTTAACATTTTGACTATTATGTGAGGCAAAGGGTTGCTTTTCTGTTCTATTCTATTTGGTTGTTTTTAGGCCTCTTGTATGTTAATGGACATCTCTTTAAGGTTGGAAATTTTTCTTCTATGATTTTCTTGAAAATATTTTCTGGACCTTGGAGCCTGGAATCTTCTTTTTTGTCTATTCCTATTTTTTTTTTCTTTTCATGGAGTCCTTGATTTCTCGGATGTTTTGTGTTTGGAACTTTTCTGATTTTACTTTTTCTTTGAGAGATGTATCAGTTTCTGAAATCATATTTTCAGATTTTCTGTTCCATTTCTTGTATTTCGTTGGTGACACTTACCTTTGTGGTTCTTGATGTTTTCTCTAAGTTCTTCAGCTCCAGGGTTTTCTTTGTTTGTGATTTCTTTATGGGTTTTAACTCTATTTTCATGCCTTGCACCATTTCCTTTATCTGATTGACTGTGGATTCCTTTTTTTTCCATTATGGCCTCTATGTTTTTGTTTGTTTGTTTGTTTGTTTTCTCTATATGCTACTTCTTGTGCCTCTACCTGTGTTTCTATTTGTTTGGCTGTATTTGCCTGTATTTCTTTGAGAGCTTTTACTGTTTCCTCTTTATGTGCCTCTAATAACTGAATAAGCATAGCTTTATTTATTTTTCTGTGTTTCTGATGAATAAAAATTTCCATTGATTTTGGGAGTTGCTGGTGAAGCCATGTTGTCCTGATTATTTTTGGATGTGTTCTTACACTGACTTCCAGATGCTTGTTCCTGGATTCTGTACTTCAGAGTGGGCCCATGTGTCTTTAGGAAGATGAGAGTGGTCCACTGGTTTGAGAGTGTATGTTGGTGTTTCAGCTGTAGCTAAGGGAGGAAGGTCACAGATGAATATGTCCAAGCGTGGGCATATGTATGTAGTAGTGTTCCTTGAGGGAGAGGGTGCTAGATCATGTATCTAAGGGTGGATCTTAAGTGCTGGAAGGGGTAAAGGTACTAGTGCTGTTTGGGAGAACATGGTGCATGTGTTTGTGCCCTGAGTACCTCAGTGGCCTACAGGCCTGTCGTACTGTCCTCCTGGTATTCAGATCTGTCTGGGTTCCAGCAATTGTTTGCCTGGATTACACTAGTAGACCTACAGAACAGGCTGTTCAATGTTGAGAGTGCTGTCCCAAGGATCCCTGTGTTGCCCATAGTGGGGCTATGGATGGGTGGGGTCTTATGTATAACTGCTAGAGTTGTGGGACACTGGATCTGGGGCTCTGCAAGCACTCACTTAAAAGGTACTCTCACTCACTTGCAAGACTAATTGGAAAGTACAGGATTTTTTTCCTGTCCTCTACTCTCAGATTTGGGACTTTAGGAACAAATGAGAGTGTAGGATATCCATCAGCTCAGTGGTGTCCACTGTTTAGCTGAGGGGCAGGTAGGCTTGTACTTGGATTAACTGCCTCTGCAGTCTCAGTCACTGAGTGCAGAGTTTCATACTTGGACTAGTTGCCTCCCTACCGCAGCCCCAACCCTAGGAGGCCCACCTGTGCTGTTTCAGTCACGTTGCACGGAAGCTCATAGTTAGGGTAACCGCTGTGGCCTCAGTCGAGCAGGGAGGTCTGTTCTTGGGGCAGAGACCACTGCTGGCCGTCTCAGCCAAGCAGGGAAACATGTGCTTGGGGCAAGGTGAAGTGCACGGGGTTGAATATTCACCACTCTTTTTCTCGGAGAAGTCAACTGGTGACATGGACTTAAACTGTCTCAGTCATGGGCTGTCTGCTCTTGCCTCAATGTGAATGTTGTTGCTTCAGCTGCCCCTCCACTCATCAATTTAGGAGTTTCAGATCCTGTGCCCCTCAGACACAGTGCGTGCTGGTTGCCACCATCTTCGACCGCCTCTATAAAGCAATTTAAAATTACATTTCATTTATTATATCAAACCTATTAGACAGAAAGCCTAGTGGTGGATCTGTATCATAGGCAGTTCATGGCAGAAGAAATGGCATTTATCAATTTAGGAATTAATAAAGACATAGGAAGTTAGATGTACATTTTAAACTAGCTTAATTTGAATAGACTTTTATAACTTTGAAATTTTAGCATTATATAAAAATTATTTTGAGTCAGGTTTGTGTCTTGTATATATATAAATAATATCATGTTGTAAAAATATAAATTTAAATTTATTAAAAATCTATACCCATTTAAAATGAGACTTGTTTTTAGTCTAAAATGAGATAAAATAAACAGTTAGTTACTACTAAGGAAGTCTTATGAATGTAAACCCAATGTGCAAATTTCATAAATCGTTAGATAAGCATTTACAAATTTTTTTTAAAAAATTAAGATCAGAGTGTTCAGAAATCAGTGGTAAAAGATTTTTAAAAGCTGGGAAGTAGGGGCTGAGAGGTCAGAAATATTTTTGAGAGCCAGTGTTTAGAACACGAGCATGGAGTTTTGCCGGAGTGGGGGAGAGGGGAGAGCATGGTATGGCTTCTCTATTTTCAAACCAACATGATGTCATGCTATACGAGGTGTGCAACTGTGGCGGCAGAGTGAGACCAGGTGCTTGCTGGTAGGATGGCTGTCCCGGCCTGGTTCGAAAATCTGCATGCTCATGGCAAGGCTGATTGGAAGTCTTTGCGACTGAAAACCCTCCTCTTGTGGCAGGCATTCTGTGGGGGATTTAAAACCTTGCCCTTGGGGCCTGCGGCAGTAGAGCAATGTAAAGCCAACTGTGTGTGTTCAGGGTCCTCAGGAATTGCTACCTAACAGCAATAGTTTAGAAGCAGGCCATGTCTGTGTCTGAAGCAGCAGTTTCAACATCTGGCATAACCATTTTAGTTTCCCTGAGTCAATTTTGGGGCAGTGTATCTGCTTTGTCTCTCTGGTGCTCAGAGGAGGACTCTGAGTCTGAGTGACTGCAAGCAGAGAGACAGATGTGTGTGGTAAGGGCAGGGCTGTTGAGAGAAAGTGTATGTTTAAAGGATTATGTGGTTTAGTGGTGGTTAGGTAAAGGTAGAACAGAAGAAAAATCTGTTGTAGGCATCATGGTCCGAATAAGAGTTCCTGGTGTGACCAGACCAGGTGCTACCAGGAGAGCCTTTCACAGCCTAACACACCAGTGTTAGGACCAATAAAATGATGATGTGCACAGATTTTACATGAAAGAGATTTATTGGATGGAGATGAAGAGAGAGAGAAAGAGAAGGAGAGAGCAAGACATGATAAGGGAAGGGAGGGCCTGCCCTATACAGAAAAGGGAGAGAACAGAAGAATAAGAGAATAAGAGGGCAAGAGGGCAAGAGAGAGACAAAGTGGCAGGCTGATCATTTTATGGAGCGACTGATCCACACCTGCCATTATGTGGCTGCTTGGCAAGCATCACATGATGACATCGTAGGTTGCTAGACAACCCAGAAGCAGGCTGCCTAAATATTAACAGATACTACTCGGCCACTTTTAGTAGTTTGGGGACTTAGAGACAAATCTCTAAGTGAGGATTGATCATCTTACCCTGGGTCCTCCTTCTTGTTTAGCTTCTTTAGTTTTACAGATTTTAGTATATTTATCCTATCTTATGGGTCTAGTATCCACTTATGAGTGAGTATATACCATGTATGTATCTTTCTGCTTCTGGGGAACAGGGACTGTCTCTGACATGAACTCAGTGGCTGGCTCTTTGACTTCCCCACCCACCGTGGGAGGAGCAGCTTAGCTAGGTAACAGAGGAGGACATTGCAACAAGTCCTGATGAGACCTGATAAGTTAGGATCAGATGGAAGTGGAAGAGGACCTTCCCTATCAGTGGACTTAGAGAGAGACAGGGAAGAGATGAGGGAAGGATGGTGGGACTGGGAGGGAATAAAGGAGGGCACTACAGCTGGAATACAAAGTACATAAACTGAAATTAATATATGGAAAATTTTAAAAAGCAAAAATTCATAAATACATTTTTAAAAAATGATAAATCTCACTTTTATACCAAAACATTTATTCTGTATTTTGAAAACCTTCAGGACACTCTTGTCATCTTTAAGAGTGACTGGGAACATCTGTAGTGATAGGCTCTTCCTTAGCATAAGTATTAACGAACAGATCATCCTGATGTCTCTTTGCTAGATATATATTATGAGTGAGACACAAGTGAATTTGATTATACACCCCTGAAAACTGAGATTTTTTTCTAGTAGCAGAACAGAGTTTAATTTGACTAATCTGGGTCCAGTGGGCCTCAGCTTGTATTGAATACTAGGAGCCCTAAAATTATGCCACTGCCCATGTTTCAGTGTAGCTCAGTTGGAATAGGATTCAGTACCTTAATCTTGAATATCATTTTATTTTAAATTGAGCCAGCTTAATGATATGACTAATACGTAAGCCTTTCATGAGTAAGTACACTGTCTTGGTTACTTCTCTGCACCCACATAGGAAATACTGAGGGAATATTTTGTAAATGAATAAATAAAAATCTTGCCTATCTTATTTATATTTCCTGCATTAGCACTTGCATACTAACCTCTATGTCATTTGCTTGTACCATATTCATTATCTCTTCAAAAAGAATGGCTTGCCTTAGTTGTTTGACCTACTGCTCAGCACCTGACTGCTATTTTTTGTGTCATCCCACCTCTGTTCAGAACTCATGTTTGTTGAAACTCTGTGATCCTTGATTAAAATATCCAGATGTTTCCATAATGGCCATAAACTTTTTTTCACACCTGTAACCTATATTCTGTCTACTATGGCTTTTTGTTCTTCCCACAGAAGCAGGGTTTATAATTCTTCTGCACTGATATTTTTATGGTTTTATTGTATCCTTTAATAATAATCACTTTGTAATAATTTTGTTGTGTGTGCATGTGTGTGTGTATTTGTGGTTTAGTGTGCACATGCATGTAAAGGCCAGTATTTGACACTGGGTGTCTTCATTAATCATTCTCCACTCCATTTTTGAGGCAGGGTTTCCAGGTGAATCTTGTCCTTATAAATTTGGCTATGTTGGTTGGCCAATGAAAACCACCAGGCTCCTCCTGTGTCCATCCAATGCCAGTGCTAGACTTAAAGATGCATGTTTCCATGCCTGGTTTGTATAGATATGTTAGAGAACTGAAATCATGGCTTCATGCTTGCACAGTAGGCACATTGCTGGCCGAACCATCTCTTATGCCTCAATACTTTGACATTTTAAAGCATTTAGTTATTTTATATAGCTACTCACATCTATGAAATATTTAAAAAAAGCATCATCCTGTTCACAGACACATACTGTATGTTGCAAATTAACAATAGAATTAAAATTCCCTTGCCATTGAATGTCAAAATCATTTCTTTGCAATATATAAAGAAATCATAATGAAATTGTTTATATTGTGGGTGAAATTTTATAACTTAAAATAAGAGCTCCTTCTTGTTTCATTCTTATCTGTCCAAACATTTTATTCATCCTGACTGCCAGTACATACCTTTAACTATCCTCAAGGGCTCACTGAAAATTTTTCTCACACTAAATCTTTTCCTAATTCTTCTTAAACCACAGTGATCGTTTTATTATTTGAGCTCCAGTGGAACTTGACTTATTCTAAAGTAATAATCCTGAAACTTGGAGTGTGTCTGACTATGTATTTTTCTTGTGTGGCAATTGAGTTATTTGAAAAGTTAAGGAATTACTTAATACTGATTGGATATCCTCTCTAATGCCTAGTGGTGTGTGGAGAGCTGCTTGTTTGTTAGGCTGCTTTGTTATTGAGTTCTCAGCCAAAGAACATGTTTTCACCCTGGACTTCCCGTGGAGACATGGATAGGTAGGGATGTTTTGCCAAGTTACATCCCTTTTGTTTGTGTGAGGATCACACAGACAGGTGGTCAAGATAAACAAGTTTGACTTCTCTATGAACCCTTTCATCAACTTGCTTTGCTCTGACTATAAAAAGGAATTGTGGAATAAACCTGGTAGGACAGTTTCTACGGGAAGCCCTCTCAAACTGATCTTGTGTGCAGGTTTTTTTGTTGCTGTTGCTGTTGTTGTTGTTTTGTTTTGTTTTTTAATTTTCTTTCAATCCTCATTCCCAACTCAAGAACTGTAAGACTCTGCTAGCAGGCTCCAGAAGTGGTGAAAGCAAGTTGATGGCATTTAATTAATTTATTTGGTAAGCACATACATTTATCTAAGTATTAGAGTCAATATAGGATACTTAAGAGAACAAATCATATATATTTCTGTATACATATAAGCTTTTATTATATTCATTAATTGAAATTTTATTGTTTATTTTAAGACCATAATTACAAGAAATGATTCAAAATCTTGAAGCTCATGTTAGAGTGGTTAATAACTTTAAAAAGTTATAGGTTTCCAAATTCATACATAATATTCTGTAGCAGCATCTTACCATAACTGTTTGATATACATTTTAAGGAAGATTAATGCTCTCAAGTTTAGATAAAATCAATTATTGTCTAGTTGAAGAACTCTTGATAAACACAGGAAAAAGCTACAAGTGTTTTTTTTAGCAGCTGGTTAATGTTAATGAATTTTCCTTTAGAAATATACATGACCAAGGACCAAATATATCTGAGCACAGGGGTCTTTTCTGAGACTGACACTCCAACCAAGGAACATGCATAGAGATGTCCTGGAACCCCTGCACAGATGTAGCCTACGGCAGGCAGCTCAGTAGCCAAGTGGGTTTCCCTAGTAAGGGGAATAGGGACTGTCTCTGACATGAACTCAGTGGCTACCTCTTTGACTTCATCCTGTGGGAGGAACAACCTAGGTAGCCCACAGAGGAGTACATTGCAGCCAGTCCTGCTGAATCCTGATAAGCTAGGGTCAGATGGAAGAGGAGCAGGACCTCCCCTACCAGTGGATTTAAAAAGGGGCAGGGAGGAGATGAGGGAAGGAGGGTGGGATTGGGAGAGAATGAGGGACAGGGCTACAGTTGGGATACAAAATAATAAACTGTAATTAATATAAAAACATAAAAATAAGTTTAAAAAGAAATATACATGACCAGATCTGGTCTCCAGCCAGTTATTTGCTCCATTCCATCGAAGAACATTTTTCTTTAAATTTAAGGAAGAAATATGAATAAGATAACTTAAAGGTTTGTATTTGTCTTACAATTTTCTTCTTAGGTTCCAGGGTATGGTGGTGCAAGCCATTAATCCCAACACTCTGGAGTCAGAGGCAAGCACATTTCTGTATATTTCAGGCCAGCTAAGGCTACATAGTAAAACGCATCTCAAAAAATTCTATTTAGATACTATATGTAGATGTTATTTTAATCATGAATATAATATGTATATTAAAGTCATAATGAAATAATATATAGCTAACATGTTCTAATAAATATCATATATTTATTTGTGTATTTGTATGGGTATGTGTGTACAGTATATATTTATTCTTTAAGTGTACACAATGTATGTGCTTGAATATGTGCATGAGTGAGTGTGTTTGTGTATTCATGTAAGCCCAGAAGGGGACATCTTGTATATTACTCTATAATTCTTTGCCTTATTCCTTTGATACACGTTCTCACTAAAAAGTTTTACTTTGTGAAAATTTTATATAATATTTTGATCATATTCACCCTCTTTCAACTCTCTTAAATCTACCACGCTTTCCCTTCCCTCCCAACTTTGTGTCCTTTCTACCCCTGCCTCAATAAGGGCAATGTGTGCTACAAAAATATTCTTGGATGTGTGGCCTTCCCCTGGAGCAAGGTCAACCTATCAATACTTTTAGGGAAAATTGACCTTCCTTTCACAGCAGGCAGGACTGCTTTGCCAGGCCACAATGAAAGAGGACATGTTCTGTCTTGATATAATTTTGATGAACTGGAGTGGATAGGAAAAGGATCTCCCCTTTTCTGAGGAAAAAAAGGGGGGGAGGAGGAAGGAAAGGATTGGAGGACATATGGGACTAAAATAAGGATGTAAAGTGAATAAAAAAGTTCAGAAAAAAAAAGACCTCCATGTCTACATTAGGATATTGAGCTTCTATCAATAATATATGTCCGTTTTGTAGTGTCAAGACTGTAATGAGACTTTCATACATTTAAATAAACAAAAGCACATCCAAAGGAAAAAAAAAAGAATTCCCTATAGTTCCTCAGCTAGAAGTAGAACCCCATGTCCAACTCCCCTCTTCATTCTGGGATTTAGTTTTTATTTAGGCTTGAACATATATTGTACATAATGTTATAACTTCTGTAAATTCGTATATGCAGGTTCCCTACTGTGTGCAGAAGACACTGCTTGGAATTATCTACCAGCATTGGCTCTTTTATGTGTGTGGTTATATGATTTTTTTCTCTTTTAAAAATTTTTATTTATTTATGTATTTATGTATTTATTTATTTATTTATTTATTTATTTATTTATTTATTACAATTTATTCACTTTGTATCCTGGCTGTAGCTCTCTTCCACATCTCCTCCTAGTCCCACCTTCCCTCCCCCTTCTCCTCCTATGCCACTACTCTAGTCCACTGATAAGGAAGGTCCTCCTCCCCTACTATCTGACCCTAGATTATCAGGTCTCATCAATACTGGTTGCATTGTCTTCCTCTGAAGCATGGTAAGGCTGCACCCAACAGAGGGAGGTGATTAAAGAACCTGTCATTGAGTTCATGTGGAGGTGATCAAAGAACCTGTCACTTAGTTCATGTCAGAGATAGCCCCTACTTTCCTTACTAGGGAACCCACTTGGAGACAGAGCTGCCTATGTGCTTCCTCTGAGCAAGGAACCTAGGTCCTCTCCATGCATGGACTTTGTACTAAAAGAAGCATTGGCTCTTATAGCCAATCTGGCACCACTTTTGTGTAGATACCTGAGAATTTTGGGGGTGATTGTGGTATATATGTTCCAGTTAGGAATGAATATTCTTCAGTCTTACTTTCTGCACCTTGGCCATTCATGAGTCTTTGTGTTGAACACCATCAACTACAGGCAGAAGCTGCTTTGATGAGGCTTGAAAGATAATTTATAGGTGTAATGACAAATCATAAAGAATTGGTTTAATATGATGTTTACTTAGATTAATAGTAGCAAGTTCTTTCTTAGGGCTTATAATCAATCTATATCTTTTTTTATAAATTTATTTATTTTTATATCAATCACAGGTTAGGTTTTTTGCATCCCATGCGTAGCCCCCTCCCTCATTCCCAGCCACCCTCTCCAACCCTCCCTCATCTCCTCCCCGCCCCTCCAAGTCTACCAACAGGGGAAGACCTCCTTCCCTTCCATCTGATCATCTTGTCTCCTCAGGGCTGGCTGCAATGTCCTCCCCTGGGATCTAGCCAGGCTGTTACTCCCTGGCGTGTATGGGGGAGGGTCAAAGAGCCAGCCATCAAGTTCAATACTGAAACAGTCCCTATTTCCCTTACTAGGGTCTTCAGTTCGACAATGAGTTATCATGGGCCAAATCTGAGCAGGGGTTCTAGGCCATATTCATATATGGTCCAGCACCATTTGTGGAAGACGCTGTCTTTTTTCCATTGAATGGTTTTAGTTTCTTTCTCAAAAATCAAGTTTCCATAGGTGTGTGGGTTCATTTCTGGGTCTTCTATTCGATTCCGTTGATCCACTATTCTGTTTCTATGCCAATACCATGCAGTTTTTATTACTATTGCTCTGTAGTACAGCTTGAGATCAGGTTAGGAGATACCTCCAGACGATCTGTTGCTATAGAGGATTGTTTTGGAGATTCTGGGTATTTTGTTTCTCCATATGAAGTTGAGTATTTTTCTTTCAAGGTTTGTGAAGAATTGTGAAGGTATTTTGATGGGGATTGCATTGAATCTATAGATTGCTTTTGGCAATATGGTCATTTTCACTATGTTAATCCTACCAATCCATGAGAACGGGAGGTCTTCCCACCTTCAAATATCTTCTTCAATTTCTTTCTTCAGAGATTTGAAATTTTTTTCATATAGGTCTTTCACTTGCTTTGTTAGAGTCACCCCAAGGTACTTTATGATATTAGTGGCTATTGTGAAGGGTGTTGTTTCCCTAATTTCCTTTTCGGCCCTTTTGTCTTTGGTGTACAGGAGGGCTTCTAATTTTTTT